>WEIT01001621.1:38971-149781 GCA_013389985.1 Dryoscopus gambensis | reverse complement strand
AATACTGAATCCAAAGGACCCCCAGCAATAAAAGTGGCCCAGAAATCCAGACAGCACAACTTATAAACAAGATCATTACCGCAGCATTTTGTCTCAGACAAAAACACCTGGGCCGAGTGCACGCCTTACACATGCTTGTGTCAACTTGACAAAGGCTGCTTCAAGGGGAAAAACAACAACAAATGGTCCTTCAAGCACTGAACATGTTGTTGCAGGGAGTTGTTTCCTCCTAAAGAGTTTAATAATGAATTTTCAGGAGATGGCTGAAGTCAGCTGGTTCCCTTTTCTCCAGAAAAAGGGAACTCTTATCTCTTATCTGGAAAGGGAGGTGTCAATCAGACCATCTTGGCTTGTTAGGTTTTCCTTCAAATCCAGTACTTCATGCTCCTGTCAGCAAGTGTATCTCAGAGCGTCCGGGTACACCCAGTTCAGAGACAGGGAAACACTGTTTCCCTGTTGCTGCAGCTGATGGGTGAACCTGGAAGTGCTGGAGCCAAACTGAATGGCCTAAACCAGGGGCCCACCATCAGCTGCTAAGGAAATTGCAAGAAACTGTTCCAAAAGGGGGACGCTTTATGAAGTCTCTGCTTTCCCTTCCATGTCCTCTAGCAGAACTGGATGGAATTGCACTGTTTATTTCCAGGGCAGGTTTACCAGACAGGAGAAAAAAATGATCAAAATGAATCATACCAATAGTTCATCTCATCATTCCTGGCTGCCCACAGAAGGTTCTGCTTCATCTGAGGATGTTAATTGTAGTTCTCCTGCCCTCTCAACACATCCATTTTAGGCGGGGGAAAAAACTAACCTATAATATTTTTGCTACCTGGCAATAAATTCTCTCTCCTTTTACTGTGGTGCCATTGAACCCTTTCATAGTTTATGATATGACTTGATTTACAGAACTCATAATGTCACTAAATAGATCTGCAGCTCTGACCTATAAATACTGAGGTATGTGGCTTCTTTATTTATAAATGGGGTTGGTGATGAGACCAAATTGGATAAAGTGTTGTGGGCTGCAGGAGGTGTGAACTGAAACGCTATCAGTCTGCCTTCCTAATCTAATCTTAATATTTATCACTTTGCTAGAGGGAAGTCTCCTCCTTTCATGATATCTGCATTGCAAAGCTTTTGAATTGTTCATGTTTCCCCTGAACAGTCATACTGTCCCCTTATTTACTATGAGAGGTGGTGAGGGGGTATGAAGAGTGTAAAAGTTGACCACTGTTGATAGTCTTCCTATTCATTTGAATAGGGAGAAGAAAGCCACACATAAAAAGGTACTTTCCAGGACTTATCTCAGACTTTGTACAGGAAGGGAGAAGTTCTTATTTTCAGTCAAGGTTTACTTATGTTAGACCAGAAAATGGCCATTGCATTCATCATTCTCAGAAGTAACTTCATATTACAGTGGTGGCCATCTCTTGGCTGCTGTTAGTAAGGGGTACTAAATATTTAAGAAATGAATGACAGAAAAGAATTACAAAAATTCTGGCCTTACTGGGTTTTTATGCCTATTTTAAAAACCTGTGGGGAGCGGTATTATATGACAATGTGAAGGGCTGTAAAAGTTTTCCTGCTACTAGCCTAAGAAATGTCAGTAATGACTAACGCAGCCGTCTCTGACTTGTAATAAATTTTTTATAGTAACCTATACAATTATAGGTTCTTTTTGGCTACATATTACCTGTAGTACTTCAACCATCTGCTAACACTGAGGCTTTAGAAAAAGTGGTCTTAGAGAAATTGGGTACCATTTAGCAATCATGCGCCAGCAGCTACTGACTGGAAAAAATATTGCACTCAGTGGGGAGGCAACTAGGCAAAATCCTGCTTTGATATATGCTTTGCTCTCTTAAAAAGCATTGGAACTTGAGAGGTTTGACTCAAATCACCATCATCCCTGGCAGAACTCTTAACCTCTCTTTTCTCTGGCTGTGCCATGCAGGAAGAGTAACAGGATCATCAGATGCCAAGTGCAAATTACTGCGCCATTGAAATGGAAACCTGCTGCAGAGAAAGTTCATCTTTCATTCAGGTTGGAAAGCACACCTGAGCATAGTTTTCAACACAGAACTAACAGAGCCCATGAGTGTCAAATAGCCCTCAGGGCATTTCCTGTAGAACAGCCACAAGATAGGAGAGAGCTAAGAAATACGTGGATGAGAGCATGCTATCTAATTTGGAAACTAACCTGTGTCTCCCTTCCATAGTTTCATTCGCTTTTGGAGAATCCATTAAAACTTCAGAGGAAGTGAGGAAGGAACAAGATGTTAGAAACCTCTGAGTTGTCTTGAGTTGCTCTCTTGTCAAAATTAAATTAAACAAATGTGTGGAAAGCAACTCTTAGGGCTGACTGTCCAAAGCTTTTCAGTGGAAAAAGCTATTTTTCCGTTGAAAGACCCTTCAAAACCTAAACTGGTTTTTGAGTGCCGTATCACTCAAGTTCTGTATTTTCTGACTATATGATGATCGAGAGCTTCCCAGAACTGGCAGGCTGTGCTTGGGATTCTCCCAGATCTAGTCTTTTTCTCTTGTTATCTCCTACTTCTTCTGGACTGAGAGCAACTTACTACTTTTATAAAAGTGTAAGGGATAAAGTGAAATAAAAGAGGTTTTTGGAGTTTGAGAGAAGTGAAAAAATTAAGTAAAATAACATCTGAGGTGAAGTACAATCAGGGAGATGGTTATCAATACTTGTTTACAATATAGTTTTTAAATGGAAGCTGATCAGCTAATCAGCCAAGGCTAGCAAAGTGTTCTCTCTACTCAAATGCCAGAAGTCAGAGTGTCAGCAGTCTATCGGATTTTCTTGCATTAAACAAGACCAGTCTGTAGGTAGCAGCAGTCGGGGGCATCACGGAAGGAGAAACACTGCAGAGGTTTTCTATTTCTTCCTATCTGGGGTTACAGAACTTGGATTTGAACTGAGCAGATCTCCCTGAATTGCAAAGAAATACAAAAGTGACACTGCTGAACTCCCTCCCTCTGCCTTTGAATAAATAATGCTTCAAAATAAGTTGTTTTGGCTTCCTACAATGAGAACTTAGACCTATCAAGCCCAGGTGAGCCTATAGGGGTAAGGCAGATGAGTGAAGATTCTGGCAGCGGTGAAGTTTCCTATCAAGGGACATAAATAACAAGATCTTCCACAAAAGAGTGTTCCTGTAGTGAAAGGGTCAGAGTCATAATTCAGACTTTTCCTATGTCTTCGAAATGTCCCCATCTTAAATAACATTGTCAAGTATGTCTGGTTGTCTATGATACCAATGCTTGTGTAAAGAGACAACATTTTAGTAGCAAATTAAATCATAACCATAAATAATGGAGAGATTGGTATATCTTGTTTAAATACATAAAGTTTGTCCAAAATGAACTCTGTGGTATTTCAAATCTGGGCTAAGTTTTGAATGGATTAATGCGACTCAAGACATTTGAACTGTTTTTAGACTTACTTCAGTGGTGCTTAAGTATCTCTTAAACAGGTTAATAAGGAAAGGCAAATCACCATTAAATTGAAAGATGATACATTCATACTACTTTAATCAGACCAAATTTATGTGTTTAGATGGAGATTTCATAATTTAAATTTCCATCACATTTTAACATTTAACTCTGGGAAAAGCCACTGCTATGCTGATTGCCTTCATTGCATTTTTACAGTCAGTTACTGTGTAGACCTAACAATGGGGTCTGTGTCTGCAAAGGCTTTGTTTTTCCTTCTGGCAAGAAAGATGTGATAGAGTTTATCCCCATTTTGTACATGTGTGTCATGACCCTACTCAAGCACCTTGTGAAGGAAACCTTATTTAAAATGGATGTTTTCCCTGCTATATTTACAGAAAGCCATGTCCTCTCAATCCCCTATTAATCCCCACACCTTGTTTATGTCTAGCTTTTTACAGCTCCCCAAAGGAATACAACTGCTTGGCTTGTAAACGAATGAAATCAACCAAAAAATTTGCCTTTCCAGGTTAAAAAAAAAATCGCAAATGGAGCACAATGAGAACTTCATGCCTTGTGGAATAAAATAAACTGTCAGAAGCTTCCTGCTGTGTTCATGGGGTTTGATGTTTATTATAGAACATCACTACTTAAAAACCAAGGGAGTGGCTCAGCCAATGAAGAGGTGAGTGGAAACACGTTGTGTGGCATGTAGGCATAAAGAAATGTGAAAGCATTTATAGCTATAAAAACAAATTAAGATGAAAGGAAGGGAGAAGGGGCAGAAGTCTGTCAAGCCACAAAAGCAAATTGTATGGTGGGACAGCTCTTTCTGTCTACAGTTGTCTCTTAATTTCCCTGTGAAAGCCTGAACACTGCTGGGCAAGGAATGAGCATGGCTACGGGTATGCCTTAAGCAAGGACCTGAAGGGTTTTGTCAGGAGGTACCGCCCCACTTGAACTGGCAGTTTTAGGCCACCTGCCTTCCCCAGGCAAGATATTTTGGTACACCTGAGACCTGTCCCAGGGGCTGCTAGAACAAGAATAGCATTATAGGAACAGGGCCTGCTCATCTGGCATAAGAATTAGAGCTGACACTGGGGCAGGGTTACAGCTGGGACTCCTTGTTGGCTGCACCTACACTACAAAATTTTGTTTGCGCTCAGAAATGGTCTTCAGCTCCTCACTAAATGGTGTGTAGAGACAGAGCAGAGTGCCTTGGAGCCCCCTCCAGAGTAGAGCAGCTGGGCCCACATTATAAAGCACACAGCCAGGGTGCATGGGGTATCTATTTAGCCATCAGGAACCAGTGGTTTTTATGTGCAGTTTATTGCAGATGTAAATTTCTCAAGTGATGTGTTTTGGCGTGAAAACCTGGGTATGCAATGTTTGTCCTGGAACGTGGTATGGGGGCAGCTGCATACTGGGAGGTGCAAAATTTGCTACAATAGCGTTGAAGTAGGTTGGGCAGACAGACTAAATCCTTCATGCTGCCCACTGGGAGTAGTTCCTGAGCTGGACTTCCCTCAGAAGCAAACCCAGGTTTTTGTTTCCATTTGTTTTTATTAATCAGAGCACATCAGCTTGTTCCAAAAGAGAGTTGCCATTAACATTTCTGCAGCATGAGCAATTATAGGATCAGTTCACCGAGGGATGAAATGGGAAACTAAATTACTAGACAGTATAGAAGTACCAGCGATTCTGATCTGGCTTCAATAATATATCTACTACATCTTTCTGTTACTTCCATAAATATAAAAAACATTGTCAGTTAACTGTTTCTTGCCCATTAATATTATTGGAGTAGGAGACCAAGGCTTTTCACACACATATTTAGAGTCTTCTTCAAAGAAAAGATACCTGTAAAATCAGATGACGACCAGCTGTACTCTCCCTATCTGGGCTAGACAGTGACTTTCTGATTGTCCAGATCAGGACACAACAACACAACACAACACAGATCTCATCCAGCAAAAAAACTTCACTCTTTAATTGAGATTATTTAATAAGGATTCAGGACAGAACAGTTGCAAGCAAGGATTGAGACTGGGGAAGAAGGAGGACTCTGAGGCAGTAACAGTGGCATTTTCTACCAGAGGGAAGTTCTTGAAACAGTTTCCTGTTAATCAAGTTATGCAATCACTCCTATGATATTCATAATGTAAGAATATTTCCCCTCTTCACTATGTTTCCGGGAAAAGCAATCTTTACTAGTATGGGTTTTTTAAGATCCAGTATTTGTTACTCTGAAACCAGGAAATATTGGGTCACACCATGAAGCAGAAAAGTATTACTCTTGTCTTCTCTGGTGTGACAACCAGTTTGATTCACTCTCCTTATCACTTGAACCACTTACAATTTTTTCTGTTGTTGAATGATTATATAATTAACCTAGATTCTTTTCCAGGTTTAATGAGTTAATAAAGACAAAAAAACCTAATAATCTTGTTAATAAAAAGACATTAAATAACTTTGTAAAGAAAAAACTTGTAAAGAAAATACATTTGTCTAAAAATATTAAAAAGTGGTACTGTGGTATGTAGACTGAGAGTTGTGCCAGCCATTCGATGGTTTCCAGGCTGCTCTGTCTGTTATACGCTTTGTTAAAAAGGCTGCACTGAAAGTAAAGGAAGAACAATATAAAAAAGAAGAGAGTATTTAGGAGAAACGTGGAGCCGTACCTGACTCCCAAAGGAGTCTGTGTATAACAATTGCTGTACAGCAGCCTCCTGAGAAATACTCAAAGATCCTCCACACAAAACCCTCCTGCTTGTCTGAGGCATAGGCAACATCTTCAGCTGGATAATTAGAGGGCAACATGCTGGCAAGGAGTCTGTGTAATCTATATAACAATAACATTAAGAAAAAAGTCAACATTCTGGGGACTATGCCAGCGATCAGGGCATGATAATTGCTATAATTAAAAGCAAGGCAAATATTGCAGGAAAAGTAGGTCATTCTTCAGGCTGTGTATCCCTGATGCAAATGAAAACGAAATAAAGAAGACTGTGTAATGTGATCTAAAGCAGACAAAAGTGCTGCTCTTCCAAGGTTGCTGCAGACCCTTCATTAAATGCCTCTGTTTTCATACACCCCACCAGCAGGAAATGTTTCCGAAAACACAGTGAAGCTGTTGCAGTCTGGTGCAAGGACTACTGGAGGAGTCCATCATAAAATCCAGTGAAAGGAGCATAATTAAGACCAATTGTGTGCAACGATGGTTTAAGGAGGCTGTGATACTGCATATTTGAGAACTTAAGTGGTGGTCTTGTTCTGACAGTAGCTCCAGCACTGAATTTTAACACATGTGGCTTTGCAGTTTCAGAGACATTGAGGCTCCAGTCAGTATGTGACATCTGTTTGAGCCACCTGAGAACTGGTTTCTGCGGAAAGGACAAGGCACAGTAACAAGAAAACAGAAGGACATTTCCTTGCATCATCTCTAGAAGCACCTGAGCAGCACAATGAGGATGATTCTGTCTTGCTGGAGGTGCCACTTCCTCCCCTTCTCTGCTCACCTCACTCCCACCAGATGCTTCCTCTGCACAGGACTTGCATAACTTCTACAAAGAGACTGCTGTGTCCCCACATCTCAGTCCATGTAATTTTCATCTTCTTTTGCACTTCCTATCATCCCCCAAACTGTCTCACTGACTTCTCCCCCTTGCAAATTTACTTTTGCTCTGACCCCTACAGGCAAATAATGTCTCCCTGAAGTTTATAAAAGCTGTTGGATACAGCCATTCTCACCATGAAGTCCCTTGTGCCATGAGCCTCACGTCTCCTTCCCTGCTTTTTGGGTGCCCTTGTTCTCTGCTTCCTTAACCTGGGCTGAGGGTTGCACACTGACTGCTGAGCAGGGACTCTGACCGGACAGCAGTGTGTGGGGCAGGTCTGTGTGTATTTCAATGAAAAAAAATCAAAGTTAAAAAACCCCATAAAGATATTTGAAATATTTGTTTTAACTTTTCAGTATAAGGATCTCAACTTTCCAAAAATCCCTACATTTACCTGCTTTCCCATGCCACTACAAAATTAATTTTACATTGAATGCAGGGTTACAAGAATTTTGCTTTAAAAGGGGGGCTATATTTAAGTCTAAATTGCATTCATTTGAAGGAATTAGCTAACTGTAAGCTCTGTTTCTCTTAATTGTAAAGATTCATTGATATCCATGGACTCTTTCACTCTGTATCAAACTTTATTTTAAATATTTTTTACATTTACAATTAATCTAACAAAGTGATAGGAGTCATAAGCAAGTTTCAAAGTGTACAGATGTTTTACCTTAATAATTAGGATAGCAAAGTCATCCCTCTGTGAAACAATGGGCTTGATTTAGTTAGCATCCTGTAATGAAACTATTTAGGTAATCAATTCAAATTAGGCTATGGAGCTTCTTTGGTAAACTACTGCATTATTAACCTTAACGATGTCAGTGTTTGCAATTTTGTTTTTCCTGCTATCAAACTCAACTTATTAGTGTCTAAGGTAAAAGTCACAAGTGTGCTTCATACCGATAAATGTATTAATATTGGTAATTAAACACAACAACTGTGTAGCACAATGTGAGGGAATTGGCAAGTTGACTAAAATTTAGAGATAGACTGCAAGAATGAATTTATCCTTCCAAGCCTTTTCCTAAAGGTCTCTTTGTTGTGATTCGGCTTAATGCACTGAACTAACAGCAACTCTAAAAGGTATGAAAATAATTAATAATTGCAATTATTTTGGCTACACATGTGTAAATTATGTATGTTGCAATGCCCTACAGAAGAAGGCATCAGTATGTAGAACTTGCAAGTTGTAGATCAAGGTCTTGCATTAACCTTGGCTGGCTGCTCGATTCCCACACAGCCACTCTTTCGATCCCCCTGTTCAAGAGCACAGGGTTGAGAAGGGCACCCACACATCTCTTGCAGCATGGGGTCCTCCACAGGCTGCCGTGTGTACACCTGCTCCAGCATGGGTCCCTGTGGGCTGCAAGGGAATCTCTGCATCCGTGCCGGGGGGACCTTATCCCCTCCTCCTTCTCTCACCTTGGTGTCTGCAGGGCTGCTTAATTCCTGTCCTATACTCCAGTTGGCTACAGTGCAACGGTTTACATGACCATCCGTGTGTCCTCTGGCAGGCATACACCACCTGTCTATCTTCTGCTTTTGACTCAGAAAAAGTCTGAAATATACTTTCTTCTGCTGTTTTTCATAATTATTCCTGACTCTGCTGAGCATTTAGGACAGACTGATTTCACTGTGGGAATAGTTGTCCTTATAACTCATCTTCCCTATTAAATATTATAAATGTTAGAGTGAAATGGACACTGATAGGATGGTAGTCTCTGCAAGAAAGAATATTCAGAAGTGTTGCTATGCTAGACCTGAAAATTTATTTATTTTCACTGCTTAGAGTTGTACCAACAGACAAAAGCCAGGAAAAAAAATTAAGGCAATCAGTTAAATTGGGGCCACTGAAGAGGATAACTTCAGGACATCAAACCTGATATCTCTCATTGCTCTGCCAAAAGAATCTTACAGTTCCCATGTAGAGCATGAGAAACCATGTTGGAATTAGAAACTACCTCCAAAATGCTGAGTATATTTCTACATCCCTCTGCAAATTGTTTTATGGTATTGTCCCCCATCTTTCTACTTACATCCATTTGAATTCCATGAGCTGAGACAAGTCTTTTTTTTCTCAGGATGGCTTTTCCAGAAGTGTGTAATGTTTCAGCACAGGTATTTGCAGCAGGTGATTAAGTTGCCTCATATTGTGCTTCTTTACCATCTAACTGCACATCATTTGCTCACATTTTGATTAATCCTTGTAACCTTCCTCTGAATCCTATACTACTGTCTTTGTCAACTCAGAGACACAAAGAATGACAATAAAAAATAATTTGTTTTAGGGACTGTCAATTGATCATCCATTCTGTCACTGAGAACTGCTGTTCTGAATCCAAGTCGTATCTTGTACTCCACTTCTCAGTGGTCTTCTTCTGCAACGTCCCAAGCTGTCTTTAACATGGTTCTTCTCCTTACAATTTCTTTCCTTACTGAAATCCTCACTTTGTGAAGACCACTTGTGTACAAGTGATCTACTTCTCTTTCAGTTACACCTGACATGAATTTATTGACCCAGATTATCCTATTGTTTTAAAATAGAGGAAAAGCAAGGTGAAAGTATCCATGAGAGGTAAAATACAGAACAATTTTATAGGAGTTACACTTCTTCTCAATGGAAAAGTAACATGCTGGATGAATAGGCCAGGGAACTTCTGTATTTTTGAAGGCAAAATTCCTGCATCTCCCATTTGCTGTCAGCTCCAAATACAGAAGAGGCTGCATCAATCACAATATTTTCAGTGCGTACTCTGATGTGTGACAAACTGATTAACAGTGTATACAAGTTGTTGTGTCTGTCAGTGATTGAAGCATAATCAGGATTCTCCTATGTCCTCTTTCAGCTAATTATCTTGGTGGAAGAAGCCATAGCCAAGGAAAAAACCCTCCTTGGTGAGCAGTCTTCTGCCTTCCCAGCAGAAGATGCTGCTCTTCACCACCACACTCCAGCACGCTGCTTACTGAAGGATGCGGGCAGTTTTCCCTGTAGCAATGGTTAATGGGGTAGTGTAAGGCCCCAACCAACTCACTCAGTGAGGCTTTTGAAAGGGCTTATAATGGTTCATGTACTCTTAGAGTCTGTTCTTCAAGTTTTTGCTTGAAGGAAGCAAAAACTCCAGGAAAAATCTCCATTGAACAAAGAAGATCCTTTAATTCTAACAGCTGAAGATCTTTTTGCTCCACTTTAGGCAGGATTACTGTGGAAAAAAAAGAAAAGTATGGAGGCCTCCAGGGAGTTGCAGTTCAAAACAAGCAAAAATGTACAAGCAAAAACCTACTTCACACAAATGCAGCATGAGAAGCTGTACCTTCTGTGGTTTTTTGGCATACAAAAGAACCTTTCAAAGGTTTCTTGTCCAGTTACAAATCATTTTCTGCATATATTGACAGCACATTGTTTCCTTTCTGTGCTCTGACACTAAAGGCTAGTCCTCAAAATGGAATAATTCAGAAAAGTGATAAATTCTTTCCCTGATCTCTAATTTGGAAAGCCGAAGAAAGCCAAGCAAACTTCATTGGAAGAGACACATCTGCTGAAGTTGAAGTGTCAGTATTGCTTCCTCTATTCTTTCTGTTCTTTCAAAACACAAGTCAGACCTACTCTCATTTAGCATCTTCTAATTTAAGTTGGAGGGGGTTTTTTTTAAAGTCTATTACAAAATAAATGTTCTGTCTTCCTCAATTAGCAGAGAACACTGGCCAGCTGCCCAAATAACTAATCAACATGAAACTTTTATCAAGACATACTGCAAAGGATATACACTATTAGGAGCCAGATTCTATCACTTTTTAAAAAATTCTATCACTACTGAATGAAATTTCTGCCACAAATCAGTTTCTTGCTGTTAAACTTCGTCTCATTTGAGAGGATGATAACTAACATCAAATATTTTGAGACTCCTGCAAGGAAACGTTTTGCAAATGCTAATGCCCTCATGGAAGTAATGCTGTACTGTTATCTTCACTTATTGCTACCCTATCCTTCAGATGAGCAGAAAAGAGTTCTAGTTTAATTGCACAGCAACACAGCCAGAAATAGACACAGACAGTGACATCTGCACCAGAATTTCTCAGCTAGTCTGAAAATTTCTAACAAGTGCTTAGTACTGTAAGTGGTTCCCTGCTTGGTAGTCGATGCTAGACTACTCTTGCCTGAAGAAAATTTCTGGTGCTTAAGAACAATTAATTCATCTCCTTTGCTCTATTTTGTGTTTCCTTAGCAATTCAGGCTACTAAGGATGTTTGTATAACTCTCCAGGGAAGCATTCTGTTCCTTGATATACTTCCAGGTTATGGAGAAAAGGGAATGGGTGGGGGTGTGTTTTGGTTGGGGTTTTTTTGTTTGTTTGGTTGGTTTTTTGTCTCTGTGTGTGGAGATGCCTCAACTGAGAACCATAAGACTTTCTTAGCACTCCCCAAAACTGAGTACATAAGGAAAATGCACATGGTAAGCAGCCTGAACATATCCTGTCCTAGACCACAGATTTAATTTTTGTCTTTGTGTCTTACTCAAGACAAAAGTTTTCAACAGATCCTTTTTCTTGGCTTCTTTTTTTGTATGATGATCCTTATGAGAAAAAGAATTCATGTATGCCACTAGCTGCATCTTACAAGGCTCCCTGACAAGCTAATAAGTACATGGTCCAAAGATGCATACTTAGGTAGTCCTCAGAAAGGATGCCAGGTGTTCCCTTGAGCTTTGGGTGTCTTCTCAGTTCTCCATCTGCTCCAAAACAATCACTGTATCTGAGAGGCACACTGACGACTTAGATGTATGAGTAGTCTGTTGGATCATTGAATTTATAACAAGATTTGCACTGTGATTGCATATAACCCATTGCTGTTTTCTTCTCAAAAAGAAGTCATTAGAATTTTTTAGCAGGCAGTACTCTACATCAGAGCACCAGCACATCTGTGTTGATACGTAATGCTAGTCAGACAAAAAAACCTCAAAGAATAATACCTGAACACTTAATTCCCTTTTGAAAATCTCCTTGTGGAGCTCTGCAGTCAGATTCTGCTTCTCCTCCAAGCCCCAGCTCTACTCCCTGATGAGAAATCACATTCTGTTTGTATAGCAGACTTTTTTCCTCAAGGTGTGCCAAAGTCACTGACTTGCACTTCAGTAGCTGGTGACAGCAGTGTGCCCACTGGCTCCCTAGGATTGCAGCTGTTTGTGCTCTTCACCACTCAGACTTGAATGTGCCTATGGGACCTCAAGGAAATATGTGCATCTGAATATCTGAGGCCGTGTTTTACAATATGTTGTCTAATTTCAACACTGTGGTACGCTGGCTTCCCTAGGAGGTTTTCTTAATGCAGTCTTATTGCCCGATATCCTCTGGTGGCTGCATTGCTCGTAGCTCGCTGGGGAGTGGCAAAGCAAAGCCACTTGAAAACAAACACTGCTCATCGCTGACGGGGAGAGGAAGAAGAGAGCAAAGACCGTGCTGGCAGTGTGACAGGAGGGATCAGGCAGCCTCTTCTCTTTCAGAGGCACTGGCAGCCCCCACTGGCCAAGCTGCAAATGCTACCTGGTCCATCCAGCTGTGTCTACACCATTTAGTTACCCTCAGTGGGGACAACGTCCAACACCCTGTGTGCACCAGCTGAAGGGGGCAGCTGGTCCAAGTGTGACTCTCATAGAAATGAGGATCTTTTCTTTTTGAGGAGGCCAGCAGTGCCATAATGGCATCAACCCAAATGTTTTAATCTCACTGACAGAGAAAAAGAGAAAGTATTAAGGTAGACAGGGTTATTGCGTGGTGATGCTGCTGGTTAAAACCATGTTTTGAATCAATGTTTCACTGCAGGATATTGCCTTCGTAATATATTGCATCAATACATCAACGAAGGAGTCTAAGTCTGATACTTCACTGTTCCATAAATCATCCTCCCATCCCCAGCTGTAGAATTTATTGATTAGCAGGATGAGTATCTGGGAGGAGAAACGCACAGCTCTCAGGATGTTTTTGCCTAGTGTTTATAGAATATGCCGAAAACAGATTTCTTATTTCCTTTTAGGAGAGCATGTGCTGTATCTGGGAAAGAGGAGCAGCCTCAGATCTTTCTTCCCCCGGTCACCCTTGTGCTGCCATCTCTGCAGAGGCATATTTCCCATCCCCATGGAAACAGGACGAGGAACACAATTTGCCTCTCTGCAGAGGACCCTCTCAATAAAGCTGCCCAAAGGTTTTGGCTTCTCACAACACAGGCAGTGACACCAGGGCTCTGTTTGGGATCTGAGCTGCCCTTGGACATCTGGACCAGCTCCTCCCAGCAGTTTTCCTTCCCAGAACCCCACTTTTTTCTCTTCCAGAAGTCCCACTGTGGGACAGAAAGCAGGTATTATTTTTCCTGTGAAGCAATGAGCATACCTGTCTGCAGCTTCTACTACCAGTCAACCTAATAACATTTTCTCCCCAGATATTTTTGTCTAATCCAGGGCCTCGGAGGGATAATATTTTCCATCATGTCTGAAGGAAATAGCACAAACCCGTAAAACTTGGATGGTAATCTCTAAAAACATCTCAAATAAATGAAATTAAACAAACTGGATTATTGAAATCCTGTTTCAGGATTTCATTGTTCAGGAGATGATGAATCCAATAGTCAGTATCTGGCATTTGAAAATGATGAAATCAGTTGTGTGGGAGAAAAAGCAGAGACAATTTGTGGTGAAGGAAGAAATAAGGTGATGCAGATTTCAGGCCACTGCTATGCTTCAGGGTGATGGACTTTCCTGATGAAAATTCTGGACTCCAGTACTGCAACACTGTCCTCTTTAAACATAAAAGTAAATCTTAAAAAAAAAAAAAAGAAAAAGAAAAAGAAAACCCTAAGCAGGAAGAATCCCTTTAACTGTGAAGTAGTTTCTGGTGCAGGAAACCCTTTACTATAAATGAAAAGAACACAATGAGAATAATTCTAAAGAGACCATATATATAACACTAATTAAAAGTATAGTCAAAAGTGAAAAAACGAGCAGTCAAATTCCAAACAAGTTTTTGATTATTATGGCATTGGTAACTAGCAAACAGCAAAATTAAGTAAGTTACTAGATGAAATGCTTTCACTGACATAACTAAAAGTAGGATTTTAATACTTACTAATTTTCAAAATATTTTGTGCTTCCATATTTAAATTCAAAGTATCCATTTCAGGATTTTATGCAATTTGACATTTTTAATATTTAATGTTCATAATATTTTAATTGACCAAAATTTACTGGAGAAGTCACAACTTTGTAAGATAGGCAAATTTCCAGCTGCTTTAGTAATGCTTGGTATCCTTTTTATTTTTTTTTCACCAAAATATTTGGTCCCATTATGTCCTCTTAAGATGTAAATCTAATTTGAAACAGCAAAAATTTCATATAGGTCATGGTGCACTTTTATGTATTTTACTTGTTTAGATTATTAACTTTGCTAAATGGACATGTGGAAAGTACCTTTTCAGGTGCTGTTAATTCCCTAATTTTGTATCACAGTACATGTTCTCAGCAAAGAAGAGGAAGTTGCATCAGCTTCTATCATCATGCCACTGTTCTTACTCAACCATTGTCTTTGCAGAGACAGAAGATCCATCAGCTGCTGTAAATGGACCTGCTTTGAGGGTCTTGGTAATCATCCAGCTCAAATTCCTGTTTGTATGTCTTTGCAGACTGCAGACAAAGAAAAATAAATAAGTGTATCCCATCTCTCATCCTCGAACCCCAAGACTGGTCTGTGGCACCAACACAACCTGTGCAGCAACAAGTCAGTGAAATGTGATCTTTGTCAACAACATCCCTCAGGGAAAAGCAAGGGCTTTTAAAAAGACTCTTCTGCCTGTTTCATCTTCACATGAACTTCTAAGGACATTGATGCAGCACTATGTATAATGGTCACACTGAAGTTAGTTTTGGTTCATGAGTTATGTCTGCTTTCCAGTTCCATTCCAAATATACTGGGGCAACATAAACTACACTTTTCAGTTCATTCAATTCATGCCTGATAGATTTCTTGAAGAATGGAGCCATGAATTTTTAACAACTCTGCAAATATAAAGGAAAAGAATGTATATTCATTTTATTCTTTCCTATACAGTTTGACAAAGGACGTTGTCCCTGTGCTCCCAACAGAGGAATCTTACATCAACTCTGTGTGCCAAGGCAGTATTTCATGCTCCTGCCCTGGTCAATGCCTCACAGAGAACAGAAGAAAGTTGATGTCTGCTCTCTGTTCCAGATCCATTTTTCCTCTCTGACTTTTTGCCAGAGGAGAAGGAAACATTATGACTTTTCTAACTACTCCAAACTACCTGGATTCTTTGTTGCCTTGAGAGCAAAGATCCTTGAAAAGCAAAACTTCAGCTGAACTGCTGCTGCTGAGGGGCTCACAAGTTACAGCCCTAGTTAAGCCCCATCTTGTTCATTTTTCTCTCTCTCCTCTCAAGCTACACCTGCAGCTTCCCACTAATACATCAGATGGCAAATACGCTGCCTCAGATTTTATCAGAATGTGCACAACTGAGTGTGAGGGCAAAAGGAATCTGCCAGAGTTGGTTCTGTCTCTTTTACGTATGTTCTCTGGGTTTTGTTTAATTTCACCCTATTTTGGAGATTCGTGGGTTAAAAATTAGGTAAACCATCATCTGCTGTGCACATCTGAAAGCAGCTTTAGCATACTCAAGGTCAGGGCTATTATATATAAATATCCTGCGATATTTAACTTATTTTTCAATCTCCATCCCTATAGTTTGACCAGAATATATAAAAAATGTGTTGTGTTTTTCTGACTGCAAGCACTGCTGCTTTTTCTTTTCATTAAAGCTGCATATTTATGTATTTTCTTCCCAGCAACAGTGTCTGAACAGGACTTACATTTTACCTTCACTTTTCTACTGCACAGAAAGCACTGTCACTGCTTAAGAGCTAAAAATGACAATGCTATAGCAGCCTCCAGCCATTATTACTTGCAGCGGAAGGTGGTTTTCATTTTTGCTGCCTTCTAAGATATGAGCTATTTCTCTGAATATATGTGCATGCACAAATTGTCTCAGAGGAAGAAAAAAACCCAACCAACTGCTCAGATCCAACAGTTTAACTGAAAGGTGTTGGTTGATTTATTAACAACCAGTTTCTGTGGCTCCAGTCCCATGCACTGGTCACCCTCACCTTCCCACCTGAGCTGCAGTGGTTTTTCCTGGCCGTTTAGAGACCATGGTGTGATGGAAGGAGGCAGTGTGCAGGCTACTTTCCCCTGACCAGAGCAGGGAACTGCAGGAGCTGAGGAGTCAGGATGTGTTGGTTTCTACAGTTCCTCCATGAGGCAGTAATTTCTGGCAAAGAGCAAGGCCACAGCAGGGTGGCAGCTTCACACATGAGCCGCCAGAACTTGGCCACAGACACAACAGCCTTTTGAGGGATGTTTAAATCCTGGCTTCTGAGAAGAAGCTTTCGTCAAAACAGTGTTTGAGGTGCACTGAGAATTTACTGGAGCTAACTTTCCCTTTATCTTGGCAATGTTTTGCCATGACCTCTGGGGAATGAGGTAAGTAGAGCAACAGTTCTGTCTGAAACTCAGAACAGCATTTTGGATAATGCTGCAAATTACAGTTTGTAGCATCCTAGGCTTTGATTAGCAAGTGCCTAATCTCTAGCACAGGAGAAATTCCAGTAAAAAACAATCTGTATGCTCAAGTGCCCTGCTGAATTTGAGTCTTGGTGACTATTTTCTTCCTACTGATTGATATGTATCCTGAAATTTTCCGGTCACACTCACTTTGGGACATAAATACAGAACCTAATCCAGCTCACTAAAAGTTTGTGTCCCTTTTCTAATCATCAGTGGATATCAGGGCCATAGCAGTAATTTTATCTGAAAACTTAGTTTATCAATTAATTTCCAGATTTATATAGCTGTAAAAAAAGCTCTCAATATAAGTTATTGTCAATATTTTAAATCTGCTTGTCAAAGTGAAAACACGGAATTGATCTCATGCACTCCCACTTACCTACAGACTGGGGCACCCAAATCGCTGTCATACGAGTTATTTGCAATCACTCATGGTAATTAATCTCATCAATCTCTGGTCAGCTAGAAGCTATTCTGAAAATAATTCCTCACGAGTCAGGCTCACTAGTCAATAGTGGAAAGGAAACCCTGTGTAAGTGTCTGTCTCTCCAATGACAGTGGAAAGAGTCTAAATACCACTTTAGATACTTTATGTTTAAGCATCTTGAACAAGACTCTGAAGACTTAGAACCAGAGTCCCCCAGATGGTATAATTAGTGAGCTATATTTCTAAATCACTAAGTTTCTATATTTCTAAATCATGCATTCTGTCTTCCCCCTTCTGAAAATAATAAAAATTTTATTCTGAGTTCAATTGAGCTAATGGGAAATTAATTAAAAACAAAAAACCCCAAATGCTTGTCTGTCTTTGTTTCATTTGCTCTTAGGGTTATGGCTGGAAAACAGCAATCAGGTGCAAAATTCATCACCCATTTTTAGACAATAAGGTGTCTACAATATAGATACCTACATGTGAGTTGGTGTTTAAGACTTTGTTACCGTTAGACTTCAGGTTAATACAGATTAAGCAAAACAAGGCTAGCATTGGTGTCAACTGAATATCCAAGCTGTGTAATTGCCCAGCCTAAATAATGGGAAGAGCCAGTTGCCTAAATATTAATGCCATTTTCGTTATATCCAGTTTCTGCTTCAAAATTGGTCAGACCTCCCAGAAGTTCTTGATGTCTCCGACACCTCAAAACTCTCATATCCAACAGGTGACACACTGAGGTAAAGAAATCATGCACTATTGACTTGGGCACCATTGGCTGTGCTGCAAGCTTAGGCACATAGGGACACCTATATGCAAACATCTGAACTTCGATGTCTGCAAACTGGAACAGAACTGCATCTCTTTTTATATGCATAGTAATATGCTGCATCATTAAAACTTGAATTCACCTTTATTTCGCTGCTGCCTTCTGCCTCCCAGGGTTTCATTTCTGTGTTTGCTTCTTAATCGGTGCTGCCCATAACTCTCTCAAAGAGGGTGTGAGTCAGGTTTCTCCTCCCAAGGACATGATTGCTGCAGGCTAATTTGTAAGGGGGAGCTGGTGGAGCCACTCAAGCAAATTCAGCCCAATAATTTGCAAATTCAGAGGGCTGGAGAAATAGATTTATAGACTTCAAACTTCAAGTCAGCACAGACCAGGGAGAAGTTAATCAGGCAGTATTATACACGTTACATCTCCAGGCAAGGATTTTGAAAGAAACAAGTAAAGGAACTCACAGAAACTTTTTTTTTTTCTCCCACAAGCCTGTTTCAGAATATAGAATGCTTCAGATGTTAAAAATGTAGTTTCTTTCTTGTCGCTGTGATAACATTAGCTTTAGGTTGATTCCTGCTGCTGTGTGGCAGCTGTTACAGACATCAGTTGGAATGCACAGAACATAAGTTTGTCATATAAATTTAAGCTAACCAATCTCTCATCTTGCTATAAAACCTAACCCGGTCATCTCCTGTGTAATATCTGGTCATTGGAATGATAAAGTTGCTACAAAAGCATCTTGACTAATTGCATCCATCAATAAAGATGGATTCTACACAAAAAAAGCACCAATTAAAACTATCAATCCACAAGAAAGCAGTCACTTTTAATGCATCATTTATCACAACAACCTGGTATTCTTCTCTCACAATTTTTAGAAATCTTGTTGCCATAACAACTGGATGTAGCCTTTACACAGAGCAGGCCAAATCCTGTCCATGGTGACAGAGATGCAAATTCAGAGTAACTTTGCTAAAATGCCTGGAAAAACAGTGGTGCAAATACAATGTAATGGGCAGAATGGGACCCACTATCTCTTTGTGTTACCATCTTCTTCTGCTGCTATGCCTTGTCAGGAAGACAAGATGTTTTTCTCTTCTACTCTGAACAAGCTCATAACATAGTGAAATAATCAGATATAATGACAGGTTAAACAACAAAGGAGTGTTACATCTTAAATATCCTATTAACTAAATTTTAAATTTGTATATTAATGTTTTTTTAAAAGCCCAAGAAAAGACTAAATTTGTGATAGGAATATATTCTCTCTGTGCAGAGGCTACATCTAAATCATATAATAGAATTAATAACTTGTGTAAAAAGAAAATATAATGAAGGTAAATTCACACTTGTTTGGGTAAACAGAAGAGAGACTCTCATAGAAAAAAAAATTGGAGGGTCCTGGGTCTTATTAGCTAGACCAGGAACCTGTGCAGACAAACCCTGTTTTATTTACATGGAACTCGTTTCAAAGACATCATAACAAAATATTCTCACACTTGTCCCTCTCTTCAAGGAAACCCATAGGAATTGCTGGCACATCACAGTCTATGTGTAGATCACTACACCCAAACAAAGCGGAGTCCGGGAGGAAAGTGTGGATCTATTCTATCTGGATTGTTCTACAGAAGCATTTTCCAGGCTACCAACCAAATAACATTTTAATTAATTATAATAGCAATCAGAAACCCAGTTGAACAAGTACTTGGAACTTGGTAGAGATAAATCTGGTAGACACATACCCTGATGATAATTTTAACATCCATTCCTGTTACAAAACCAAATTATGCCACCAGGCAAATTCTGTAGGTAAGCTGGAGAGAGGGATATGCAGAATTTAAAAGGCAAGGAATTCTTTACATGCAGTCCACAGAACTAACCAACCTGCAAAATTCTATACAGTAGAGATATATTTTCCCATATTGAGTTCAAAAAGTATGGAGCTGCCATCCTTGATGATAAATAGCTCATCACATTTGAAGGCTTTGTCTGGGTGCAAGGATAGTCAAAGATCTGAAAAACCTAGCAGCAGGAAGGGAGGTGACTCGTTACATTCAGAGCAATCTTAGAATAATGTCATTTTGGAATGTAATTTTGCAAGCAAACCTAATAGCAGGCATTACTAGTGCTCAGATGTCACTCTGAAGATTGATGCATCCACATTGCACTGCGGCAGTACAAGAGCCTCAGAAAAACAGATTAGCAAGTCTTACTACCCAATGAAAATGTAAGGTTATAAAGTTAAAAAACACACCTGGCCAGGACATCAAGAGGTCAATTACTTTGTCTCTTTCCCCAAAGGCAGGGTCATCTCTAACTACATCATTCCAGATAGCTTTTTATCCCACTTCCATTTAAAGACCTTCACCAAAGAGGTTTCCTAATTTCCAGCCACTTCATTTCAATGGTTTGTTATCTTTACCATTAGAAGGCTCTATGGTGCACTTGAGGGTGCGATTTCAGCATGGATAGGTATTGCTGCAACATCTTTACTGCAAGACCAGGCATTAAGAGCAGTGAAACCATCTTGACACGGGCTGCATTTGCTGAGCTTTGACTGGATGTCCATTAGTAACAACAGATGCCCACTACAGTTTTACTGGTATTGATCAAAACAAGCTGATCTGCTGTATTTTTCTTCCATCACCTCCCTTACAGTATTGGTTTTATTTTATTTTCTTTGAGGCCATGATGTTTCACAGTTCCCTCTTAAAACTGCTGTGGCAAATGGGGAACACTCTGGTTTCCAAGCACTTATCCATAATTTTTCATGTTGATTCAGAATCAACTGGCAGGTACCTGACCAGTGCTGTATAGCTCAGTGGGTGCACTAGTGTGCTGGTTTCAGGTGGGCTAGAGTTAATTTGCTTCACAGTAGTTAGTACGGGTCTTCTTTCCCCTAGCCCACGCCTCCAAACAGAAACAGAACTAGTAAGAAGCCGGCAAAATAAGATGGAATAGATTCTCTCATGGCAGGCTAATTTCTGTGAGTCTGTGCAGTGAGAGTCACTATATTGCACCACAAGAGGAAAATTGTATCGCTTCAGAAAAAAAATGTGAACCTAGATTGGGAATCCTACTTCAAAACATTGGATGTTAAAAGGAAACATTCAAGCACAGAATCAAATTTGATGGAGGTACTTGGCTAGAAGTGAAATGCCTCCGCACAGTGAGATCAGTCCTTAAAAGCAAACTCTGAATATCAAAACAATAGTGAAAGACCAACATAAATATTTGAAGTCTGGGAAAATGCCTAAATGATGGCACATGGCTGGCATTAACATGGGTGTAAGGCCCCAACGGCAGCAAAATCTCTTCTTGGCATCTCATAACTGCATGGTGGTAGTGTCCATGCTCCTGTCTGCAGGATCCGTTTTGCTGGATCCAAAAGGGATGTACAAAGAGTGAAGGTAAAGGACAGTGAGTGGAAAGATTATAATTCAAAACAGTTTCTTCAGAAGCATGTGTTAGTAGGACCTTCATGACAGACATGGTAAAAACAAGTCTGCACTTGACATTGCTGGTAAAGATTGAGAATAGAAACATTGGCTGTGAAGAAAGAAGCCACTGAATCTGTTGAAAAAAATGAAGAAAGCATCCTACTGAGGAAATTTAAAGACCAAATCCATCTAAAAACCGTCAGCCAGGTTGAAATTCTTAGGTTAGTGGTTTTGACATCTGAATTTCCTTACATACTCGGTGTGGTCAGGGGGAGAAGAATCATCGCTGCAAGGCAACACTGACCTCACAAGCCTGGAAGGTACCTCTCCTTTTCATCTTATCTCTCAACACAGGCATCTCAATTCCAGTGGGATATGCTCAGGGAACAGAGTCAAATCTGCATCACCGACCAAAAGAATGATTTTAGTACAGTGTAAGTACTTTCAGAAGAAGAAATTAGGAAGTGCAACAGAGTTCTCCTAATGGAGCGTAACGACATCGCATGCACCATGTGCCATGAGGGTGATTCACCTCGAGCACAAAGTAGCAAAGGGTTTTTAGCCCAAAAGCCTCAGGCACTAGCCTTCTAATGCTTGCTAAGTACAACACTTAGTGCAGTGGCACCATTCTTCGTTGGTCATTAGGCACTGCTGTCATAAATGTGATGAAGGGAATCTTTATTTTATAACGCTCTTAAAACCAGACCAGATGCCAAATAGGAGTCTTTATGTTCTGTAAAGCAGCAGTGAGTAAAATTATGAGACCTATAAATTAGAAGAAATCATCACTTTGAAAAAAATAAAAATAGAAATGAAAGAAAATATGCCTGGAAGAGTTTTAAGAAATTCTCTAGCCTACCTTCCCAAGTCAGGATCTGCTCTTTTTTTTGACATTCCTGAAAAAAGTTTATCTAACACCTACTCTCAAAGACTGCTACTAATGAAGATTTCACAACCTCTGGAGACAAACTGTTTCCAAATTTAACTTGAAATTTCCCTGAAGCAATTTTAAATGATTCCTTCTAGCCCTAAGATCTACACACATTTCCCTCTTTTTATTCCCTTTCTTTTGAAGCCAGCTCCCTATTTCAAGGAACACAAATCTGAGTAAGTCAGTAATATACTAATTTATACTCTTCACAGCCCTGCTGAAATTAGTTGCTTCCAACAGTGCAAATCTCAGCATGTAATTAAACCTGTAAAATTCTATCTTAATGCTGAAATAAAGGTTTCAAAGATATCATTCATACAGACCTGTTCTTTATGCCTATCTTGATATCCCTAATGTAATTCTCTTACAATTTGTCCACATTTTAGAGTGTCAAATGATTTATTGCCTTCTAGCTCTTCAATCTAAGTCTTCAGTAATTTTCTATTACAACAGAATTTATCTTCCATTTTTTAAAAAAATTTCTTTCAGCTGAACTTCTTTATATGGCTATATGCATAATTGCTATGACTCTTACTGAACCAGCAGCTTGCAGATTATTAAGTGGATTCTGCTCCTTCTGGTGTCATTGGGAGTTCTGCCATTGCCTTCAATGAAAGCAGGACTAGACCCCCTGAAAGAGCCATATTATTGAATAACTCAGAGCTCTGGTGAGACTTGACATTAGTAAATTGACAACAGCTTGGCTTTTTTCATTTAGAATATCTTATTTGGATTAACCAGACACTTTGTTTTGTGCAATGATTTTATATCTCTGAATGTTGGGGTCACCGAGCCCATTGGGGGCTGTGACAGTGAATTCTCCCCCAGGCTTGAGTGACAGGCTTCTCCTAAGACACAGTTTGCTCCCAGTTCTGTTCCTTTGATTGATTTGTTGTTCTCCCTGTCCCTTTATCCCTTCCCTGTTTTCCCATTTGCCCTTGTAACCTAGTCCCTCCTTATTGGTCCCTTTGCCCTGGTCACATCTCTCTCGCGCCTTGCAGCCTGATATCCTGTGAAACCATTATATAAACCCCAAACCCCTCCCCCATTTTGTCTTTGGCCTCTGGCTCCCGTCATGATGAGGTGACACAGGGAAGTAAAACTTCTTCTTGGAATACCATGCTAAAGATCCTTCCTTGGCTCTTTTGTTGCCTGCATTGTGTGTGTGCGTGCCAGCCTCTTTTCTGGCTAAAGCTGGTGCTGCCTGCTTCACCCCTAGGAGAGTCTGACCCCTCCTGAGCTGCTTCCTCCGGGGAGCCACCCACAAATGGAGGCTCGACTAACGGGGCAGAACGGGGGCTGTTGGTGCATCCGAGCTCGTCAGCCAGAAGGCTCTGCCAGAGCGGCTCCAGCCCCTGTGGAGACGTTATTTGGAGGGCCGCGGCACCCTCAGCCACCATGCAGCAACATCTGAATGCAGTTTGCTATGATTAAATAAGATATGTTTCCTTCTTTAATTGACCTACAACAAGAACAGTAAGTAGCTTTCAATTAAAAGTATAAATTCCAACTTGCATGTTTCAGGAATCTTTGGGTGAAAAAGGAAACAGGGTTAGTGTGAGGAAGAAGGAATTTGGTCTGGTAAGTGGGAGTGCAAGAAGAATTAACCCAGTCTATTTCTCTTTCAGGTTTGTGTCTCAGGCAGAAACGAAAAGGATTCCAAAGGCTGTACCTACACTCCCTGCTCTGGGCAGATATCAGCTTCATGGATGTGTCCTCTTGAATCCTGTATGATTCAATGTAATGCTGTTGGTTTACACCAGCCAGGGGTGGACAAAGGAAAGCTGGTGAACAGAAGACAGCACAAAGCTGAGGTGGGGGAGGTTTAGGTTAGATGTCAGGAAAAAGTTTTTCACCCAGATGATGGTTGAGCAGGAACAGGCTCCCCAGGGAAGTGGTCACAGCACCAAGCCTGACAGAGTTCAAGAAGCGTTTGGACAACACTCTCAGGCACCAGGTGTGACTCTTGGGGATGTCCTGTGCAGGGCCTGGAGTTGGGCTTGATGATCCTGATGGGTCCCTTCCAACACAGAATATACTATGATTCGCAGACATTTGCTGCCTGAGCCAAAGTTCAGGTCCTTCATAGGCAGCAGGTGAGACACTTCCACTCACGGTTTCTGGGATAGCCCTTGGCTCAGCTCCCACCTGCCTTGAACGGCTCTGGCTGATCATTAAGTTAATCAGACTTAGGTGCACTGCCCTAAAAATCAAGCCAACCTTCACTTCTCTCATGAGAACAGAGGAACAAGCAGGAGACCACCCTTGCTATGACATAACTGCAACTTCCTAAGGAGGAAGTGTCTCTCATGGAAAGAGAGGATCCAGACTGGTTCCACAGGAGCAGGCTATAAATGACCAGATGAGATTCAGTGGCAGGTGCTAATGTTTAATCTGTCTTTCAAAAGCCAAAGAAACTTCTTTGGACTGGGCTCCTGGGCTCAGGTTTTTCCCTAGCATTGAACTACATTAGCAAGGGAAATCCTATTTGTTGGCCTGAAGATTCTAGGATGCATAGTCAATTTTTATTTCTTTTATTAAATACTACTTTATTTTAACTTGATTTTACCAGGGAAAAACATGCTCCAGAGCAACATGAGATCCAGTTTGCATTGTCTTAAGCGAGTCACATACTGGCCAAATAGTTTCTAAATCATCAATATGCTATCTCACTTTCATCTGTAATTTCATCTGTAATTTCAGATTCAGGAACACTTGACCCAGTCATTTCCCAGGCAGTGATCTGGCAAGTGATTAAAATGGCGTCTTGATCATCAGTTATTCAGATTACAAAAAAGGAAGCAATTTAACATTTGCTCAGATTTGGGAATTCTTCAGACCAGCTTGCTTGGTTTCTTCACTCTTATTTTGTTCTCTGTTGGAATAGATCCATTCTGATATTCGTGACAGAAAAATAATCATCCCACCAGTCTTACAACACATAAAAAAACTGGAATTCTACATCCCCCTGCTGGAATGATATTTTGAGTATGTGTAAGGCATTACACCACCACCTGATCCTTGCTAACCTGGCAGTTTGGAAAGGAAAACAGGCTGATATGTATTGAATTCCTACATTTTCTCACCTCAGCTACCACAGAGTCCACCTGCGGGAATCCCTTTTGAAGAAACTTGCATTTTTACTTACAAAATATGCTTGTCAAACAACAGAGCACAGGATTGCTGCAGGTTTGTTTTGGTTTGGTTTGGTTTTTTTGTAGAATTTGACAAACTTCTACCTTTACAGGGTAAAAAAGGTAAAAAATCAGAGCTACCAGATTAAAATGATAAAATTGTCTTCAAAATCTTTTTGATAGAAGAAAAATCCTGTCAAATGACTCCCATATGCTAAACTAAATTTTACAAAGAAGTATTTTTAAATGGCTCCCTGTTAAAAGAATAAGAAACCTGGGTAGTTGTTCTGGGGTTTTTTCCTCGTTCAAGATGCTGCTGCAGGCAATTGTGTTACTGGTTGTGTAAAGCAAGTTGTGACATCCATCAAGATGAATGTGTTTACGTGCATACCTGGTGACATGGTTTGCAGTGGTATATTGTGGGTATAAAACCCTGATCAAACTTAACATGCAGGAAATTTTTGTGCAGTAATTGTATTTCTTTGTTCCTTACTAAAATCAGAGCTGCTGCCTGGAAGCATGCAAGTATTTAATTTTGTCACATAATTCCCTCAATTTCAGGCCATGGTAAGTAACACTTGCGGTACATGTCAGCTGTCAATTCCCATTAGAACATCCAGCTATTACATGGTTTAGATGTAGCTGCCTGACGATTACTGCTGTATGTTGTGCATTCATCCCTCAAAAAATGGCAGAATAAATTGAATAGTAAGGATTCTGTATGAATTACCTCAACTTGTGAAATGATAATTTCTGAAAGCTTTATCACGTTATCAGCTTTTGGTGGAGAGGACTTGCAGAGCACGTGCTCCAGGCAAGAGCCTTGGTGGAAGGGAGATAAATCCCCTATGACCAAGTGAAGAGAGACCTCTACAGGTGTTTGGTTTTCTCAGTCCAAAGACCTTTGGAAATCATTCCCTCAAACTCTTAAGCAAAAGATGTGCCCAACGTTCAGCTGCTGAGTCAGAGGAGATGAGAGAAGATCCTGACCATACTCCTGAGGGGAATCATGCTGTTCTTCTTGGTGCCACCATCAGTGCAGCCCTCCTGTGTTTTCCTGGGGAACTCAGCTGCATCACGGAGGATATACCAGGGGGATGTGCAAGCAAGCAGCCCTCAGACCAGCAGCCAGAGGAGTGGGAAGCCATGTGCTCCAAACACATACAGGACTGTTTTTTCCTGCACAGTGCAGGGTGTCCTTGGCTCTGCAGAGGAGCAGTTTAAAGGCCAGATGAGCTTTTAAACAGCCAGCTTCATTACGCTTCTTTGTGAGGCATTCTGGGACTCAAGTTACTTATTATTATAATTGTTTTGTAGTATGCACTAAGGCCCCAGGGCCTTAGAAGGAAGCACACAGTCCTGAAGTTTGGCAGAATATAATTTCTGATGCTTCTAAGGAGCTCAATCCATCTGCATAGGCAGCAGTCTCTACTGACAATACTCTTTGCTGCTTGAGCAGCACAGTTGCGTGTAACCTTGATGCAGATTTTTTGTGTGTTTTGGAAAGCATGCTACTTTTCTCCATTACTGAGGTTATTGACAGAACTAAAAGCAACCTGATGGAAAGCATGAACATCATTTACAACCATACTTTCTGCACCAGTACTCATATAATTTTTCTCTCACATGTATCAACAAGTGTTGAATCACTAAAAATTCTGGGAAATAAATGAGATGTAAGAGAAGAGAAATGCTAAATTGTGTTTCTATGACAGACATAGCAATGGAAATGCAGAGCTAAAAGCTGCTGATTCTATACAGCACTTCAGCCTTTAAGAATTGTATCAGCCTCCTGTCTAAACTTCCCCAAGATCATTATGTTTTAGTGTTTATGTACCAATATTTTTCCAGAAATTGTAACTGGGCACAGAAGCTGCAAAGGGAAAGGATAAATTAGGAGCAATATTTACTTTTCATGGTAACTAGTTGTGCCCTGAAAGATCAGGATTCTGAAGTTTCTTGTGCACGAACAGGATCAACAGGTTGACACTGGACATTTTCAAGTCATCAAGTGTAAAAATACTTATTGATGGAACTGCATGCTGGGGACTACTGGAAACTAAATGTTCAGTTGCAAAGATAAAAGATGAAAAGACAGTACTCCAGGGGAAACACAAACTAAGAGAAATAAGAAAACAAATAAAACCTGAGCAAACAAAAAGCAAAAGGTTCTCTTTTTTCTAAATTTGGTTTTCTCATTGGTATCTCCACAGGCTCCATAGTGTTGCTATTCCTGTGCGCACACTCTGCCCCGGGAGATATTTGGAATTGCTGTATATATTTGTACATTATTTCTGACTGTCTAGGATGTGGTTGCATCAGATAGGATTTCAATAAGACCTCTGTTACAAAAACTCACAGACATTGCATTGGTGTCTGGCCTTCAGCAGGCTGCCTAATCAATCCTCCCCTCACCTGCTCAGCTGTAAAATAGGTGGACTAATTCTGCCCTGGCAATAGTCAGTTTCTCTTTTCTTACATCATCCTGAAGCTTTTCGGAAGAATATTATGAGCACTTAGATAAAGGTCCTTGCAAATCTCCCACAAATTTAAATACCAATCAGTAAACAAGTTAAAAATATGACCATAACAAGATAATTACATTAATATACTCCTTGGTCATGGTGCATATTTACAGGTATGCTATACTATGTATTACCATGTTCTCACAGGCTGTTTTATTTTTTAATGAGTTTGGCTAAGTACATCCCTCTGCCACACCATCATTAATTCCCGAATCAGCTGGAGAAAGACAGATCTGCTGCTGTATAGAGCCAGATCTAGATAGATGATGGGGGCTCATGCATGTGGACCCGAGGCACCAACCTCAGAGACTTGCAGGCATCCTTGGAGCATCCCTGGAGCACCCCCAGCTAAACTACTAGGGGCAATGCACCACAGAGCACTCCATGGACTGTTTGTAACTACGTGCTGTATGTCACTGGAAAAGGCGTAAGAGGATCTTTTCATTTCCTACCCTTCAGAAAATGCCAGTCTACTTCAGTTTCCAGTCTACTTAGTCTTGCTGCTTCTTTGTTGTGCTGCACCTGGATTTCCAACCCCTCTCTCAGCAAGAGCCTGCACTAAGCCAGTGTCAGTGAGAAGTGCGGGAATCTGCTGTTTCCCTACTCATGAAATTTACATGGCTGTTGCACCGCCAGCCGCTGCCTGTGTTTTCAGGGCTGTGAAAGCTAAATCAAAATATTCACTGTAGCGTTCTGTGCTAAGCACAGATATAGCACATTTCATGGTAACAGTTTACCTGGCTGCCTTCTTTCAAAAGAGGGCTGAAATTGTCATTTTTAGAAAGTATCTGCTGATTTGGGTCTGTTAGCTCCACCTGAGCACCAACAAACAGCTGTGCTGACCCACAGTGCTGCTTCAGAGATGCTTGGGGTCAGGCATCACGTTGAGGATAGATGCTGTGAGGAGGGGACAAAGGAGTTGGGCACCCAGTTAGTACTATGTTTTTTACAGCACAGTATAAGTAAGAGCCAGGTGTGTCTCAAGCTTTTGTTTCCACCAGCCTAATGACAGGCTGCTGGAGGGGTTGAAACTGCTCCATCATAACAAGGAAAACTGTGTTCTGTCCCCATCTCTCTCTGCATGATGTTCCTGCAACCAGCAGGGTTTCATTCTGCTTGTGTATTTCATCACGCAGCAACACTTCTCCAAGCCAATGCATTGGCCAGTGGATATTTATAATTATACAATTACTCATCATTCAGAGAGCTCAGTAATTAATTGTACACATCTTGAAATTCTGTTACTCCGTATTCCTGTGGGTCCACTGATTCCAGCCCACCCTTTTAATACTTTCAATTAAGTACTTGAATTCAATGCCATGTACTTACTGTACTTTTTGATTTTGGTGCTAAAGGTCAGCAACAAAGCTTTTAGCATTTACAGTGATCTAAATCTAGGATACTACATCTAAGAGTGTCATTTACAAAAAAGACTACTTAAGTGTTCAGGTACTTGGAAGAAGAGGGACATGTCTTGAGACATTTTTGTGGTAGAACTGAGCATCAGTCTTAAAACCTGCCTGAAACTGAAGCCTGTGTGGGATACATGCTTAAACCTCCTGGTGCCTATATATGCTCTGAGAGAGCCAGTCCAGCAGACACCATTTTGATAATGTGACACTCAGCCACTTACATTAACTGGTGAGCACTCCAGCTAACTAGCCAGGAGTTACCCTGAATCTATTTCTCTCTAATTCAAATATATAATCAGTCAGGTATCAGCCAGCTGACTGATTATTTAAATGAATTATACTGTGACATCCTAATATTTATGCATGCACCCAAAATCTTTCCCTTCAGAAGAGCTCAGCAGTGACATGAAAGCTGTCGTAATCAACCAAGGGAGTCAACAGCTAATAACACATGCCACAGCATATCCTGTCCCAGAAAGCCATTTCACCCAAAGTACCCAATCCTGTCCTAACATATTCAGTGGCCATTGTTTATATTTCCTGAAGGGATTTAGTAATGATCTGCATTTCTAGATATACCTTATATGGTTGTACAAAGGATATAATTTGCAAAATCTACATTTTTCAAAGGTTTTACAGTTTAAACTGCTCTAGTGAGTTTTCCGAGAAAATGTCATCTACTGTGGCTAAATTAAATGTTTAAAATCCAATTAAATAACAGCCTGGCCACACTGTCTTGTCCAAACCACAGTGAAGAGCAGAATTAATGCTCAAGCAGATTTCATACTATTATGTAGAGGATCAGAGGTCTGTACCTACTAAAGCTCACGGTATAAAAGTATCCCTTAAAATTTGAGTATTTACATTCTAAGGAAAGACCTAAAACAATTTCAACTGCAGGGTGGTAAACCTCTGTTATTCTACTGCACAAAGCATATGGGAGTGCTGTGCCATCCAAACAACCCACACTCATATCTGTCATCCTTTAGATTTACTGTCATATGTAGAGCCATGATTATAGCAAAAAAGTGTAATAAATCTTGTACATTTCATATCTCATGACAAAATAGGTTGATCTATCTATGGATTGCTTTAAGGGCACAGTAAACAGAACAGAACAGACTGATACCTAAAGCCAGGTCTCTGTTGCTTCTAGTTTAAAATGGAAATGGGAATCAGAACTGCAGCCCTCAGAAGCGGGGATAACATGAACTGAGGATTATGCCTGGTCACAAGAGAAGAAAAGAAAAACTCAGAGGGAAATAGTATTCTAGCTTGACTTCTCAGCCTCAGCTGGGTGCCGGAAAGACACAGTTCTGGGAGCTTCCCAGCACCTAACAAGCCCAGGGCAGGGTACACAGGCCAGTTTGGGCTGACCTGCAAAGCCATGACAATGTTGGAGGAGCTCAGAAAGTTTCTTATATTAAGCCTGAACCAAATAATTTTGCTATATTTTTAAAACTTTATTTCATAGTAGCAAATTTACGTTTTCTTATTAGCAAGTCATTTTATCTCTCAGTTTTGCTCAGTGCTAAATCTGTGACTAGTATAACACTGGCGTGACGCAACACTCTCTCCCCATTGTTGGAATCATTATTCCAGAGTGGAAAACATTGTCTCTGGCACACTAAACTGCAAGATTCTCAAAAATGTGTGATGTTACCAACCCCTGAAGTGCAGGTGTTAGCAAATTTGGAAGAAGTGTCTTTCTCAGCAGAAGTCAGCCCGAGTATCTCAAGAAAAAGGCAAGGTAATGAAAGAATGAAACTTATGAGTCACTGTAAGATGAATCCGTGAATCTCTGCAGCCTCACAACTCTTACTTTCCTAGCTATGGATTGTTCATAAAACTCACAGACAGAAACAGTCAGGTTTGAAGGGACCTCAGTGGGGCACGTGGTCCAACCTCCTGCTCGAGCAGGGTCATCCCAGAGTAAATTGCACAGGATTGCATCCAGACAGTTCTTGAAAATCTCCAGTGAGGGAGACTCCACACCGTCTCTGGACAATCTGTTGTCATACACAGTCATCCACACAGTAAATAAGTTCTTCCTCATATTTAGGTGAAACTTCCTGTGCATCAGTTTCTGCCCCTTGCCTTGTGTCCTATTGCTCAGCACCACTGAGAAGAGCCTGGATCCCTCCTTTTGGCACCTCCTCTCTGGATATTTATATACATTGATGAGGTCCTGTCTCACTTGTCCCTTCTTGAGACTGAATAGGACCAACTCTCTCAGCCTCTCCTTGTAAGACAGGAGTCCAGCCCAGCAATCAACCCACTGAAACATAGACGTGTTTGAGACTCAGATCCTTCCCTCATATGAGGGAAATGTGCATGGACATACAGATCTGTATAACTTCAGCTTCCTAGGGAAACTGGGTTGCAAAACACAGGAGGAAATCTAAAAAAACTTTTAAAAAGGAAAAAAGCACAAAGTAGTGCCTTCTTTTTGTATAAACATGCAGCCATTACTGAAATATAATGTAAAGACAGTCACACTCAACAACTTCTTCAGCAAACAGGAGATTGGATCCATTCAATCCACTAGGCTTCAGAGAAGAGAAACTTTATTTCTCCTTCCTTCTTGAAACTTAACCAAGACTGAGAAGCTCAAAGGATCACAGAGCACATGAAAGAAAAATAGCTTTTAAATTAAATTCTTCAAAGGGACATTAATTTTTACCTGCATTCCAAAGGTGATTAGATGTGTTTGATCACTTCTGAGTGCCTGTGTCTCTCCTGCTTCCAAAATATTGTCTGAATCTTTTGGTCAGTTTCAAACAAATCACATCTGATTAAAAATTCCCAAAAGCTCCATGAAGGAGTAGGGGATGAGCCAGCCAGGGCTCAACTTCACAGGATTCCTTTGTGAGAGCATCATGATGCCATCCTTCTCAGGCACTTCTTTGGCCAGTCAGGACATGGGGGGCTACAGAAAAGCCTTTGGTGATGCCACTTATAATTCTTCCTATCCTGGTGTTTCATATTTCATTATTATCTTTATCTTTTACCTGGACTATTTATATCTCTAGCTGTAACCATTTGTTTCCAGTCCCCTGGTTTTTTAAATAAGGCTGTCTAAATGTATTACTGTCATTTTTTGCTATTATTATTTCATTTAAATTTTTTTTGTGATGTAAGCTGCAGGCATAGCTCTAGCCATTATATGACTGTTTAATTTGAAGTAGAAATGTACCTAAAATAGTTTCTCTTTTCTTTCTTTTGGGACTTACGAGTTTCTTCTAAATTATGAATGCTCCCAGCCTGTTTTTCATTTAAGATGTAATTGACTATCTGAATAACCTCTCAATTTTCTGTCAGCTGGGTTATATAGGAGTTCTAAAGTCTTGCAAAGTCTTTATCCAAGGCTTAATTTACCAAGCTGATTTGGCTATCCTTATATGAAAGTCAATGGTCAATGGAAAAATTCCTCTTTTACTGACTCCTACTTTCAGACAGAATTAGATGTTTTTCAACAAGGGGAAATATTTTACCCTGAATGATATAGGACATGTAAATCATGTTTTTAATAGGCTTAGAAACTCATGCAGTTTCCTTTGAAATATTTCTGCAGTGAATATATGCCAGGGTCACAACACATTTCAGAAAAGGGGATCTGCAACATTTCAAACAAAAATTTCTAGAGAGATGTGTTGGCAGAGGCATCACAGGTATGGGTACGTTATTGTCTCTCATCTGTAAAGGAAAAAGAAAGGTTCAGACAGGTAACAAAATCCAAGAGTATGCCCAAGATAGAAGGGTAAGATCAGCCATTTCGTACCAGGGCAAAGAACTCTTCTCACTGTGCACATTCATCTCACCCTGGATGCAACTGAGAGGAAACATCCCAAATGAGTGCAGCCAAAACTGCACATTCCTCACAATGTGCTTCTCCTAAATCTCCTGTGCTTAACTGTAAAACTGTTTCTTAGTAAAATGCAGCAGTTGAGAGTAATAATTTTATTTATATCTGTCCTACTTCATAGTCAAATACACAATTCATTATTCAAATATTCCATGCTCAAAATGAGGTATAACTGGGAAGGAAGAAATGCTGACTAAATAGGTCCACAAGTGCATCTGTTTCTTGTGAGCAGCTGGAGGCAATGAACTGTTATTAATTTTATTATGTATTTTGTAGTTGCCAGAAGCAAGCTGGATGTAAAGCCCTAACTAACAAGGTGTATGGAGTGGAAATGGCCTCCCTGTTGTTGGCTGCATCTTCTCAGTAAAAGCTCTTTTTCTTCCTCTCCCTCTTTAATCTGTGTGAGCAGTGAGTGAATATTCCTGTTGTTCTCAGGATGTCGAAATAGTCCCAACTCTGGAATCCTCTCCCATGAACCCACATGGCTGGGCCACCACGACCAAACATCAAATGTTGCAGGAGTGGCAACCTACCACTCCTTTCTGTTCTTGCTTTCCTTTTAAAATCCACAGTCTTTCCAGTGATGTTTCTTATCATTAAGAGCATGAAGTTCATACTTCAGAGACAATCTCTATGATATTAAAGTCTTCCGTGTAACACCATCAGTGATTCTATGCCCATGATGAATGGCCTTGTAATGCGTTACTGTGTCTTCAGAGATATTTGGGATGCACAATAGGCCCTTGAAGTGAAAAGGTGATAGTATTCTGGTTTTATTTCATACTCAATGGACTATGAAGTGGATTAGAGTCAATGAAGTGTTCTGGAGACTTGTACAAATCATGTTGCCTATGCAGAAATACAACATGTAAAATTTTTGCCTCCTAACTAATACATAAGCTAAAAACTTTTGGGTTTGTAACTTGTTGGTTTTCATCAAATGATCCACTGAAATAAGAAAGAGGAAGACTGCCAATTCATTCAATGATAGTTTGGAAGCACAGGTTGGCACTTGGATTTGAAAGCCACTGTATTGTCCTGAGTCACAGAACTAAAGACATTAAAAGGCATCCAGTGAGATACCAAACTCCTACAAAGCACACAGAATTTAATCTATTTTTGCTCTGTTTTTCTCATAATTGTAAATAGCTAAAGACACACAGACATACAGTTAATCTCATTATTTTACTCTCTTGTGCATTGAATTCTTACATTTTATGAGACAACATATACAAGCAAGAACTCTGAGGCAATATTTTGATAATTTCATCACTGTTTCCATGGAATGAAGCTGCTGGAGTGAAATAATCATGGCACCCACATCACAGTTTGAAAACAGCTATTCTCCTTTTAAGTTCTGAACAGTAAAACATGTTGTTCAGACAGCAGCCCATAATGACCATTAGCATCAGAATTCCAACCTTTCTTGAAACAATAGCAAGCAGCAAGAGAAAGAACTCCAAATAAATTTAGTAGTAGAATCCAGGTATGTGCCTCATCATGGAGCTTGAATTAATTCAATTCTTTCTCCACCTCAGCAAGCAGTCTTGGGGCTATTGGCAAGCAAGTTGGAAGAGATGAAAGTGCCAAGTACTGCAGTACTCTTAGGTTAGCAACAGTGACAGCTATTAACACAGCATAGGAAAGCACAACATTTCTGCAATGAGACTGCTGGGGCTAGTGACAGAGGGGTGAGGACAAAGCAACACCCTGCCCCATTCCTGGAAAACTGCTTGCATTAGGGACCAGGTTTAAGAGCAGGCAATTTGTCTCTGAAGAATGTTTCATGAGTAAGAGCAAAAAAGTTATTTTGCAAGGAATCGTGCTCTTAATTAGTTTAGCTATTTCTTCTGTTCACATAATATCTAGAAACAGCTCACAATTACCTCTAATTTATCCATTGTTGGAATTTACATGGCACATCTTTTTGTAAGTCTTTTCAGTTCTCTGGATTGATTCAGTCCAATATTGAAACTGCTTTAGTTAGCTGATAATAATGACAAATCATACAGGATTGCTGTTGTTCCTGAGTGGATTAGCACAACTCATAATTAGGGGAAAGGTTTACAGGGTTAACAGAAAATCTTGAAGGGGTTCAGGCTTTCAAGGAGCTGTGTAATAAATGCCACATTCTAAGGTGCCTTCTTATCCCTTGTGCTGCTTCCCCAAAGGGGCACTGCCTAATGCCTGCCAAAGAGATGTCTCTGTAGTCAGCAACCAGCAGTATAAATCCCCAAAGGATCTTTGTCCCTCAGTGGAAAACACATCCTTTTCAGGAAGTTCTCAGCTTCCCAGAGCAGATACCATGTAAGTGTCCTTGTGCACTTGCGGAGCAATTTTCCACTTTCTAATTGCAATGGCTATGCCCTAGCTGGAACATCCAGAGTGTTTCCAAGCTCCTAGAACAAGACTACCCAGACAAAGTGAAGAGGTGTGACATGAAATGGTCTCAGACTGGGATGAATGGAAGGCAGGATTTGGGACAGACACTGCTGAATGTGCCAACCTGCAGCTAGGCCTAGGTGCACCCTGTAGGACTTCATCGTTACAAATCTGTATAGAGATCGAATATTAAGTTTAACTTAGCCACTGAAAAATCAAAATTAAGTTATTAAAGGAAAAAGCATCTAATCCACTTTAAAGATCATTGCTTATCATATTCATTTGGAATGCATATTTTAAATTTAAATATTATCATCTGAGATGAAAAATTTAGTTTGGGCCAGTCCTGTGGTAGGAGGCATTGTCAGGACATGAAGGGCTCATCAGATAGTCCACTTGCCTGCATTATGTCTGCAAAATCTGACAAAGTTAGAGAATTTTGATAAATGTATCTATCCAGGATTTATGGGTATTAAGCAACCTGGATTCTATCCCCTCCATTTGAGTTTTGGTACAATCATGGCCAGAAATTCTCATGTTTTTCCATTTGGAATTTGATTAGTTTCAGACTCTTGCTGATCATCAGTGGATGAACAATCTCTACAGCACCTGCAATTGTTTATTCATGGAGATACTTGCCACACTTGATCAAATCATCTCTCAAACTACTATTTAAAAAAATACATAAATTGAGCTTCTTAAATCCCTTGCTGTGGGAAGCAGGCTTTCAAGATTTCTGGATTATTTCCAATGCTCTTTCCTAAGCCCTCTCTAAACTCTTCTCTTCTTTGCCTAAAGGTAACCATGAAACTTGTTAAAATAATGAGATCTCTTTTTTTCCATACCATAGAAATAACTCCATTTTTTCAGTCAGAAGGAATTTATTTGAGTCAAATACTCCTCCTTTTTGAAAATCCATGGATTAAAAGTCATGGGTGCATTGAAGTTTCAGCTGAAAAATATAAGAAATTAATAAAAAATTAGAAGGTTGCTGTAATTCTAAAACTGGGGTCTGCATACACTAAAAGAAGGAAATGGAAATGTAGAAAATTTTTCACGCTGATACTGATCCCAGCTTCTTAGACATATTTTAGGCAGCAAAGAATGGATGTTTCTCATCTCACTCACTAAGTGAGCCTGCTCCCTCCAGAGGGACTCCTTTATGTCCTAAGAAAAACTGTGTCAGTTCCCAAATGTTCTCCAAATGTTTGACACAAAAGGGTAAACTAAGGACAGAGATCTCATTGTAAATAACTTTTTTCTCTCTTTAGTGGATTTAAATGAGATGTTTATTATCGCCTTAACATTCTTACAGTGGTTTAGTTCTGTATAATAGCAAAGCCAGTACTAAGTTAATTAAAAGAGCTATAAAGTCTGAAAGAAGCCAGCAGGTTTCTATGGGTTGCTGATCAAAGGGAAAGTGGTTCTTTTTTAATAGTGTTTTTTTCTTGGTCCTTTAGAAACACTTCATCTCTCTAATCACCTACAATATTTCCATGATGACAAAATTACATAAACCCAGTAAGTTGAAATAAAATAAGGTCAAAAATTGAATTCACCAAAACAGAAAAAAAAAAAATCAACTTCAGAAAATCCGACCAGTAATTTAAAGAGCAACCAAAGGTCAGTCTAGAACCATAATATTCTGTAATCTCAGCACTTCAATGACCTAGTTTAAGAATGAGTAACAAAGGACAGAAATTATGTGGATCAGTAATTCACTTAAGTGGTAGTGATGCATTCATGTAATAATGTAGTTCTGGCTATACAGTACTTGGAACTGAGGGAGCTGTGTGCCAGTGTTATACCCCAATCAGCTGTCAAGTTAACGTGCATATAGATATTTTCAATGTTCAGATCAGTGAACTATTTGATTCTAATCATACACTTATCTTACTTGCACATAATGGATTTTTGTTTGTGTCCATAAAGAATGGTAGCATTAATATGATCTACATTCTGAAGGAAAACAAAGCAAAATGTTTATTCTTCTCCAAACTGCCTAAAGAAACTTTTTAAAAATACATGTAAACTCTGGAAATACCTTCTTACTCTGAACGTTTCAGATCACCTAACTCATTTTCTCCTATGCTTTAAACTACTCTTCCTGTCCAAGTATAAATGGATTTCTGAAGCAGGGGGATTTTTTCTGGGATAGGGAGAAAGAGAAGGTTGTTATTTGTCGTGCATATTAACAATGGACACAAGAAAGGGAAAGTTTCTTAGCTTCCTGTAACATTTCCTATTTTAAAAAAATTATTGTATTTTAAAAGTACCACTAAAGTGTATCCCAAGGTAAGCTATAGAAAGCAAACCCACAGGCTTCCGAATTTCCATTTTCCTATCTTAACATATGTCCTAGTTTACAGTGTGTTCTATTACCTTCTTCATGAGCTGTTGTAACCAGGTGTAGCAATGTTCCCTGCCTCCTCCTTCTGGACTATCTTCTGTTAATGGGCCCAACAATGCCTTGCCTCATGACTCACCATCCCATTGTGAGATGCTCCACCCAGGGGGAAGGAGCCAAGCATTCCCACCTGGATAAAGTCTGGGGTTTTGCAACAGAGGAGGGAGCCTTTTCCACTAGATTGCCAGATGAAGACCAGACCCTTCTACACTGCCACTGGACCTTCAGAGGAAGACCAGACTCTTGTACAGAGTCACTGCATCAACAGAACCATCTCTTCAGGAGGACTGCAGCCACCATTTAATTGGACTGCTACCAACCCCCTGACCATCAGGGGTTCAGGTTGTACTCTGACTCTGTCAGTGGGGTTTTTTTGGTTTGGGTTGGTTTTTGTTGGTGGTGGTGTTGGTGTTTTGGTGGTTTTTGTTGTTGTTGCTTTTGTTGGGGTTTTTTTGTAGTAGATTTGTATTTTTAATTTTCCTTGTAAAGAACTGTTATTCCTATTCCCATATCTTTGCCTGAGAGCCCCTAATTTCAAAATTCTAATAATTTGGAGGAAGGGTGTTTACATTTTCCATTTCAAGGGAGGTGTCGCGGCCCACGCTAATCCTTGCTCTCGTCCCCGGCTAGCTCCGCGCGTGGGACGCGATAGGATAAGGAGGTGCTCAAGACGAGGCGCCAAGGTAAAGAGGCGAGGGAGGGGTCAGTCAGACCAATCAGTCCAGAAAGTCCTTTATTTCCAGGGGTTTGATCCAACTGAACCACAACTGAAAGCTTACAGCTACTTAAATAGGGGGGTGGATACATAAGGCGGGGAAAGGGTACAACCAATGAGGGGTAACATAAGGCGGGGTTTAGGGAGGGAGCATACATACATGTAACCAATGACAGTAACTGATAATAGCTGACATCAGGGAGAACTAATGGCATAACAGGGAATAGAGAACCTTCTGGAGATAAGGGAAGGGTTCTGGGGAGACGGACATGGGCTACAGGAGGGGTTTGGGTGATAGGCAGGGAAGGTACTGGAACAAAGGGAGGGGCCCCGGGTGATGGATAGGGAGGCAAGGGAGGGGAATAGCCTTGAAAGGAAATTAAGGGAAGGACTAGGGACTTGGGATTCACCACCCGAGGGGGAGAGAGGGGGAAGGGGTTAAACCATCTTAATAATATCGGGGAAAACAACAAAACCGCACCACAACAGGGAGGCTCCTGCCTTCCTTGGCAGACACCTGTCTTTTCAAACCAAGACAACATATATATTGTGTCTGTCTCACCTACAAACATTTTTACACAGTTGTTTTAGTGAGCACGTAGGATGTTTCTTAAAAAGTGCTTGTGTCAGGTAAACTAAAACTTTTGTAGAGAGATCTTAATTTGAAAAGTGTTCAGTGGGAAGATTCTGAGGCCAAACTGGGTACAGAAAGACAAAAAAGGAAACACTGTGTTAAATCTATGAATCTGACTTATTTGATCTAAAAAAAGACCAGTCATGTTTTGAAAATACTCCAGGTGTTTACTGGTTTTCTGATAAGGAATTAAGAGAAATATGTAAATCTGAAAGGTCAGAGCATGAAAGAATTATCAGCCTCCAAGCACTTTTTATTTTGGTGTCATTAGCAATTATAAAATGCTTTGCCACTGAAACCCCTCAGTGATAAGCATTTTTGATGTGCCATATTGATGGGGCAGGAGAGCTGAAAGGTGATAAATTTGACATAAAAATTACATGGCCTTTTGTATTTTCTGTAAAGAACCGGAGGCAATTTGATTCTAGCACAGTCATCTTCCAGTGTAAATCTATTTTAAGTCAGAGTGTGAGAAACAGAATTTAGGTAGTGAGAAATATTGTGAATAATTTTTCCCAGTAAATGTAGCCCTATTTTGCAGTGACAAGACCTGGCAAATTAGGCTGATTTTTGCTGATCAATGCCATTTCCACAAACATTCACCAAATTATTTACACAACATCAATCAGCATGTGGTGTCTTTACACACTGTTCACTATATTCTTTTCCCACACACTGAAATGGGAACAACATGATATAAATCCCTCATTGACTCTACTCCAGGATACTTCTCAAAAACATTAAAAAAAATTTGATTAGCAATAAAAAGGAATAACAAGCTATGATTAGTGAACGTGTTTCTTTCTCTGCATGATTATTTTTGATGGCAAAAGAAAATGGGTTTCATGCCAAAAGCAACTCAAATACCTACGATGAAGATAATTTTAGAAAGCACTTGAAAATAACAAATATTTAATCTGGAGTTAAGACGGTGATCTGAAGAATTCATAAATATTCTTAAGGTTCATACTGGTGTCTTTAATGAGTTTAGATCTGTTAATCTATTTCAGACTTTGCACTGATTAAGAGCACTGACTGAAAAAAAAAACCTTGTGGCTAGAGTGCACAGGCTGAATACTAAGCCAGGCTCCTGCCATGAATGACACAGCCTTGAGTATATCTTGAAACTTTGGGCTGCATTAGATGGAAAACACACACTGAAATGGAGCTGTTCTGGAGTAATTTATGAATACTATATTTTGATCTACATAATAAAGAGTACAAGAGGGTTGTCAGGAGAAACAAGCAGTGAGAAAAGGAGACTGGCTAGAAGTAAGACATAAATCCAGCGAATATTTGTGGGCGTTCAAATCATTGACTTCAAAATTTTTGTTTCCTCAAAGAACAGACTACAGTAACAATTTCGTCAGAAAGACCAAATTTTGAGAATTCACTGTAAGGGAAGGAGCTCTACTATGAGCAGTAAAGGTTGCCAGGTAAAGGAAATTGTTCAGACAAACTGAGTTAAGAAAGATACCTGCTCATGCTTCAGAAAATTAACTGATATTTGTAAAATCTTTGGGTATTTATCAGTTCTTTAGTATCGTATACCTAGTTACCATCTAAAATCCTTCTCTTTCCAGTTGCTCACCTTCTGGGTGAGCATGGCTAATACCTGCACAGCTCTGCAGCTCAGAGTAACGTCATGTGAATGACGTCATGTGAATGCCAGGTACAATAAAGACACACAGCCTGGCCTTGGGATGCCTTAGAGGAGGCAGAAAAGCAGCTACCCTGGGTCACAGGTACAAGACTACCAAGATGAATTGGAGATGTTCTGTAAAATCGTAAAATTCCTGCTTAAGTTTTGAAAAATGCATGTGTATTCTTGAGTTTAGAAATGAGACTTACAGCTTCATTTATTTATAGAACTGCAAAGCCATTAAAAGTGGCACTATTGAAAGAAAGGATAAAGAACTTTCCATCCAAAGCTGTTGAATTCTTCCCCTATGTAAGCAAGCAAGCAACTCTCCTCTATAGCTAAGAGAGGTGCCATTTTGCCATCGTGACTTATGCCAGTAGTGGGAACTTAGCCAGGGACAGCAGGGAAAATAGTTGCCTAATTCAAAATTCTCAGTACCTAATAATAAATAAGTCCTCTGTATATTACACCAATGCTCTTTCTGGAAAATGTCCTTCCCTTTTAGTCAAACTGCACGAAAATATCCTTGCAAGAAATATCATAGAGCTTGCTATAAAATCTGTAAGGAAAGTTCCCTCCCCAAATCTGTCTACGGACCTTTCTTTTAGAGTAATACTTCTGCTATTGTACAGGGCATATTATACCCACAGTTTCTGAAATGACTGGAATAAATAACTCGTTTTAGACTCCCCCTAATTAGAGTCAGGGAAACAATATGTGATTAACAGCCCACAAGAGCCAGTAGAAGTAGGGAAGGCAGAGACTGTGAAAGCAGGGTCGTGCAGAGGTCTTGGTGACAGAGAGGTGAAGCAGACCGAAAATCTTCATCATATGCTGCTGCAGCCCAATTACCGTGCATTTTGCTACTAAGCTCAAAACAAAAATTGTAGGTTGTGACAGGAGAACATGGCTAGGAAAAAGACCCTGAGGAAATGTAAACCTTACAATATGTACTGAGGAAGTTGCAGACGAGAACATGCCTTGTCACCCAAAATAATAAATAGGAAGATGCCACCACACAAGAAAACACACACCAAAACCTTTCCCAATATGTTATCTAGCATCTGAAATACCACCTTCCTGGGCCCAGTCCTGGCACTGTTGTACACTGCTGCACTTAAGGATTTGTTTTACTTTATAGAGATGACTTCAATGGGACTCCTCATACATGCAACCGAAATTAAATCATTCAATTACTTAAGAGCAATTGCTGGATAAAATGCAAAGCTCTTTGAAGGTTCCTGTCCAATTTGTAGACCAAGCAGGGCATGCTTAAAGAAAAAGTTGAACATTTTTCATCCTGCAGAAAGAAGATGGAGATTCTCTGCAAATTAAGTGAATTGAATGCATTTTACAGCAGCTTCCAGAAGCCATTGTTTTTCCAACCAGGTGTGTTTGGAATTTGGCTCCTTCTGTATTTCTCTCCTAGAGATCCATGCTATGAGGTTTTTGTCCAAGAAATTCATTGTTCTATTTGCTGTCACAGTAGCAGCTGGAGGATGTTTGGAAGCAGCTTTAGTGGGGAAGAAGCTTTTGTGGTGAACAACTGCAGTACAAGCAGTGCAGTGCAGTTCTGGAACATACTGTGTGCCATTAATTTGAATCAGCAATATGGAAGGTTGGAAACCAGGCAGCTGAATATTGCAGTTTGGCAAGGTATAATCTAGGTAGCCTCAGCACTATATGCAGAAGCTACTGGGAGCCTTTGGGTTGAATGACAAACCTCTCCCACTTCCACACATTTTTAGACACTTCTAAGTTGCTGTTCGTGGTGGCACCTGTTGCTGACTAGAGTCTCTCAGAAGCCATCAGTGTAATTTTAGTGCTCACCACAGACAATTTGATAGAGTAGCCTGTATGCATTTGAAGGAGCAGAGAGGATTGTAGGGGTGGATGGATAAAAAAAATCTAAAAATATACCCTTTCTCTGTACAGAAGAGTGAGCGCCATAGCACCCTTGCTCTCCCTTTCAACATCATTTGCTGCTGAAATGCAGCATTTGTGTCACTGAGGTTCAGTGCCAAGATGAGCATTTGCCACCTATATAGGAGCTTAAAATAGCACAGAGGCTGACAGAAATACCTTGAAGGCTGACAAAGGGGTGGTTTTCTGATGTATTATACTCTGTTGTAGAACATTTTTATTTATTTAGAATGATATAAGCACCCTGGGGAGGAATATGGCTTAGATTTATTCTGGTCTGACCCAACCACAGTGTGTCTGAAATGCAAAATTATCATGGAGCACTCCCCAAGGGTCTGGAAATGGTACAGCCCTACTGAATGATAGATTTTTAGCAGTTCCCCTGCATGGATCCCACTTGGTTGATGTAATGCTGATTAAAGCAAGCACACTTCCTCTACAGCACTCCCATTCATCCCTCCATAGCCATTTACTGCAGAGACCATGCAGGCTTTTAATTATTTTACTAAACAAGGGAGCATTTTTCTTGGAAGTGCATCATGAAATTTTAATGACCATGCTTTTAATTCCAACAGGAAGACCTAAAATAGCAGCAAAGTCCATGTGAAATTCCACATATGCTTCAGTTTTGCTTCCCCAGCACCATGCAGAAGTAGGGAGTCCAAGGGGAAGGAGGGAGCCTCAAAGAAATATGTATCACTGTTACTGTCCTCGAGTTGTAAACTCCAACTTGTTTTTTCGTGTTTCCACAGCCATGGGTCTCACTGTCCCATCTCGCTGTCTTAAGCTCAAGCAGAGCATAAGAAACATACCTGTCCACTGAGGTATCTATGTCTCAGACTCATAGTCAAGATTACAAGTTACACTCTTTGAGAAGAGGAAGAAGGAAGAAGAGGAAGGAAATGGTCCTCTTTTTTCGGCTATCAAACAAGAATGAGGCTTATCCTGTATTTGGACTACGTTCTCAGAGGTAAAATATGTCTCAAGTCAAAGGCAGTTACCTGGCAAAAAAACCCACCAGGTCCCATCACTTTTCTTTACTAATGCAAAAGATTCCCTGAGTAAATACATCTCAAACCTGGAATCATTCTGTGTAAGCAAATTTTGCTTCAATAAATCAAGAAATCATCAAACTTGGAATGTTTTTCACAAAGATGACCCAGCATATTATTTTTTTGCAGTGTTTGGTGGGAGGATGAACCTGTGAAGGTGCAATAATTAAGGTGAATTAGCTACCAGCTGAAATTAATTCTAGAGAGACCTTGAGAGAAATTCAAGGGAAAAAAAAAAAACAAATCGAAAGATAGAAATCTGAGAATTTACACTTCGCTTTATTAAGCAATGAAAATTAAGATGTCCTTGCATCATTCCTAGGAAGCTTAATCTTTTATTACTAATAAATGATCTTTTATTTAAAGGATTTTGAAGTGGACAGAGATAACAGTTTAATCATTTTGATGAAAAGCCAAGATTTTTCATCTTCAAAGTGCTGAAATATCAGCATACACAACTAATAATGAACCTTGTTAATCATTAGCATCCCTCAAATAGAATGGGAATAACACTTTTCCTAAGAGCTTGCAAAAGAATTTAGAAAAAAAGCGGGTGGGTTTTTTATAGGTTAGACCTTTTATAACTAACTTTATTCTTATTTTAATGAGTAATGTATGAATAAGTGGATTTTTAAGTTAACAAATGAATATTTAAAGAAAAGAGAACAGAATAAATTTGTCAATCAAAATCCTCCAAACCCAGGTACATGCTCCAGGCGTGATCTTGAAAACATTTATGCACATGAGTAACTCGTGACTCATGACTCATCCCAGTAAAGTCAAGGGTACTAAGTTAACCTTTTATGAGGAATGTGTGTCAGGATGACAGTTGTGTTCCACCCAACACAGTGGAAAAGATAAACATCTGCAAGGTAGGGGGCTAATATAGGGGCATCATCTAAGATTTTTCTCCAGAAAAAGATGGAAGTATTGGGGAGCAGCTCTGTGGGAAAGGCCCTGGGAGGGTGGGAGGCAGCAAGCTGAACATGAACATGTAATGTGACCAGCAGGAAAAGCAGCCAACAGCTCCTGTGTGCGTGAACAGGGGCATGGGACACAGACCAAGGAAAAGGATCATCCCTCTCCATGTGACACTCATCGCTCTAGACAGGGCATTGACTTTCAGGCCCTGTGATGCAGGAAACACATGGTAAAACTGGAGGGAGCTTTTGGAAGGCTCCAAGGCAGTAGAGGCTGGAGTCCTTGGTGAATGAGCAGAGGCAAGGGTAGCTCGGCTGCTTCAGCCTGGAGAAGAGATCACTTTAGGGGAACCTGACAGCCCCTCACCACCTACAAGAAGTCATCAAGGAGATAGAATTGAACTCCTCACAGTGGTACAGGATGGGACAATGAGATACAAATGTGCATACATGGAATGAGAGAGTTTGAGACTTGATATAATGAAAAGCTTTTTCCCCATGAGGACAGTCTGAAAATGGGGCAGGTTGTACAGAGTGGTTGTACAGTATCCCTCCTTGGAAATTTTCAAGAACCAACTGAACAAATCCCTGGGCAGTCTTGTCTGATGCCATAGCTTACCCTGCTTTGAGCAGGGGTGTGAACCAGCTCACTGCCCCTAGCTCATTTTAACCAATCCCACAATCCCACGAATCACCTGCTGTTGCTGAAACTATGTAAATATTGAATTGGCTCTTATTAGGGAACAAATTGTTCCTTTATTCACATGTTTCCCCAGAAATTCTTATGTTTTATCCTTCTAATGAAGTTCCCCAAACCTTCATAGTACCAGGGAGCCTTGATCCTTCCATAATCACAAGCACTTACTGTGAGTTACTGGTATTAGAATTTCAGTCAGTATCTATACTCCTGGTAAATCACATCAACAGTGAAACAACACAAAAGTATTCAACAGATCTTTCTGTCTAAGCATAGGTCCAGCTTACTTCAGCAGCCATCTCACTTTTTTTAGTTTTCCCAGTAAAATACCATGATAAAAGGATTATACACATTACCATACGAAACTGTGTGTGACCTCTAACATAATACTTTTGTATTGATGACTACTTTGGCAGGAAAATGCACCAGCACATTTGTAAGAGAGTGAAGGAAATCAGTAAATATGAATCTGGAATGTTTTTCATTTTATATGGCCCCTCCTTACACAGGCTATTTTCAGTTTCCCAAGGAATTTACGTACGAAGGTCTCATTCCTGTGGCCTAAACACTGAGCCCCATGGTAATTCTAAAATCCCTCTTTAAAGTCTCTTATGTGTCACAGCTGTTGGCAGGCATGAGCGTCTCTGTAAAGGGTCTATCTAGAAACTAGAAATGGTCATGGTTATCAAACCTTATAGCCATCCTGGCTGGGGCACTATGTCACGAATTCGACTCCTGTGGGCTGGGAATGGGCAAGGGATGCAACGGAAAATGGTAATATCTTACATGCAAGGTATGCAATGACTGCTCTTACTCTGCCCACTTTTAAAAAGCAAGGTATGAGGCTTTCCGTGGAGGACCAGATTTTGTCTGTACATGCATGGGACCATGCAAGGTCCCCCTGAGAACTTCTGCTCTGCCAAGTGCCTGGCCCCCAGCAGGGTTCAGGCAGGAGAGATGAACACATAAACTCTAGCTAGGGGAGCACATTCACACCCAAAATACTCAGACCTGGCTTTGAAGTGAAAGAGAGAGACGTCCAATGCGTTTCAGCAGCTCTGAAGTGGCTGTTTTTACTTAAAAAGACTCTGGGGATTTATATCCTCTTAAATACTTATGCATTCTAGATCTAGCCCCAAGTCCATTAAAAATGTTTGCAGCAGGTCTTGGGGAAGGAACAGTTACTTTTGCAAAAATAAAATAGAAATTAAAAATAAATAAATAAATACATAAAATAACTTTCCGGAAAAAATGCTAGAGAAATATCTCCTTCAGCAATTTTACTGCAAAAAGGTCAAGCTCAAGATGTAGATAATAAAAAGAGCAGGGAAATAGCTGAAGAAATTCTCAGCTAGTATCTTATTAGTCATAAATCCTCTTATCTCTCCTGTAGGATGCTTGCAACAGTTGCAAACTGCTTCCTCCAAATCAAAGGGTGACAAGAATTACAAAAGAGGACAGATTAAACCAGATTTAACCCATCCTGGACAGACAGGAAAATCAAGTACATCTCTGTTCTGGATACCATCATAATTAGTTAGAGGGTCTGGTAGGTAAGGGGAGAGAAGAAGAGGGATATGCTAGGAATATTTTCTTGTTACAGTATTTGTATCTTCTGCTTCTTCCAGCTTTCTTTTGGGGTCATGTTAAGAAAGAAGGAACTCTATAATCAATGTTCCAACATCAGAAAGTCAGCTAAAATAGAGTGCTTTCTCACTTCAGATCTCCTTATCTACATAGTAATTTAATATCTACAACACTTAATGAAATCTGAAGTGATATTTGACATAAATTTTTAAATCAAGGTGAGGGAATACCTTGCTGTCCAAGACTTTGTTCTGTGGTTAAGTGTCCATGACTACCCTTTGGAGACCATTCAAGGTTTTTTCTGTGTCGCCTTCCCAGTGTAGAGCTATATTAAATGAAGGATTGTAAATCTTCCTCAGTAGATGATAGGGAATACCAAGACTTGTTATCTCTCTGATTATTCTTGAATTCTTAAAAGCAACTATAGTAATATTATGGATTGGTCTCCCTCTAATATGATGATCCTTCGGAAGTTTATCTTTATCAAATGATACAAATCCAGCAGTCTACAGCTAATTATGTATCTGGGCAACATGAAGGATGGATAAAGAGTAGCTGCCTGAGCCGCACCTGGGTAAAACTGGTGCATAGAAGAATATATACTGAAGAACTTTCCCGAGTTTTGGGCAGGCTTCTTCTTTCAAGTGCACACAACCTGTAGCAAGCCCATGTTGTGCTTACTCCTTTAGTGTCCAGGGTGATTCCCCACTGCTGGATGCTCCCACAGCAATGTCCCCTCAGACACGTGCTGAGGCCTGGAACAGTCCTTTATTTCACCCCCACGATGCTGTGACCTTACCCATCACCAGATGTTGGCTGACACACAGCAGGCGATGACCTGCCCCCTGCTAGCAATGAAACATGTTTAGGTGTACAGCCTTACTCATTAGGGAGTTGGACACACAGCAAGTGCGTCTCCTCAGCCACCTCAAGTACCTCAGAACTTCTTAAAGGGCATGGAGTCATATTTAAAATGAGTAGCAGCACCTTGGACACAATCCTAACTTATTCCTAAATTATGCTCAAGGCTAGTTCAAGCCACAGAATTATCTAATCATATCCTTAATCAACTCTCTTTTTTTGTGTAATGGAATTCACATAATGATGAAGGCCATATGGAAGACAATACTTTTGCAGGAGTCAAAACAGTGGAAATAAACAATTTTAAGAGCTAAGGAATATGACCTTTCTTACCAGCTTCCGCTTGAAGGACTGAAAATACGTCCTCTGGAGCATTTGCAACATTTCTTGGGTTATTATGGGGTAATGAGGCATGTATTACCCCTAAACAGCATGAAAAATTCCTCAGTGAGCCTTCTGCTGTGAAAACTCAGCCTTTTCAAGGTTGTCACTAGTCTACAGCCAAAAAAGATTCTAAGTCATAAGTCTCTTGCAAAGGCAGTCTTCTGAGCACATTAGGGAAACGCAAGGGGAAGGCCTTCTTTAAGCTCCCTCAGGAACTGGTTTTGGTGTGTTCACTTATAAAAACCTTTCTTCTGGAGAAATCCCAATATTTAAACTAGTATAACCCAAAGCTAAACATTTGCCTTAACATGAGATGCAGAGCTGAAAATAATGAACTATATAAATACACATGTAGTTTCTTCACTTCACCGTCCTGAGTATGCTCCCTAGGTGCTTCACGCTGTGTCAGTTTTCATCTGCTAAAGATCTGTCCTAACATTTGGAAATTAAGAAATGTAGTTCAAATAATACTTCTTGAATAAGTTTGGAGGTGGTAGAATATAGTACCTGACTGAAGTTGCATAAAAAATTTAAAATATTGTGTGTTGTACTTATTTTTTATTCTTTAGCCAAAGAGATTGATAGAGTTAACACACATGGTGTTCCTGATGTTCATGAGCATCTTTTTTCAATACTGTTACTCCACTGTCTTCTTTCTCATGTAATTTTTTCAGAACTGAACAAATCCCTATTCTGGTATTTGAATTTGCTCTTGCATTCTCCTTCATGCTCCACATATAAAGGAAGGAAATATATTTTTACTGCAATGTGAAGCAGTTAGAATCATAACATTGATATCCAGAGTCTGTAAACACACACTAACCAATAAATCCACCCTCAGCACAGCATAATGTTGTTTAGCAATTAATTGCAAAGTTTTTGTAGGTTGGTTTGTGACTTGTACATTTCAATTTAGCCGCACCAGAAATTCCTTTTAAACAGGTAAGTAAACAGATTCCTTCTATCTAGTTCCACCTCATCTTCAGCAGCTGGTCTTCAGGTCTATCTGCTGGGGTGACACTTTGAGCATGGCTGCACAAAATGGAACCTAGGTGGAGGCACTGTGGAAAATAAGCCCTGGGAAAGGTCTTTATTTAAATATTTCTCATGTGACTCTGCCCTCTTCTCCTGCCCAGCTTTACAGCGAGTGTACATGACAATGAAAATATAAAGAAAAGCAATGGGCTGACATTCCAGAATAAGACAAACCTAGAGAAAACCACTGACTTTGGGACTCTTGCTGTAAAAGAATAATCCATAATGATTTTGCACGTGTGCAAGGAATGAAAAGATTGTAATTTCACAAACCTGACACAGCTAAGATGAGCCTCAAGCCTTGATCAGTACACACAGGCTTCTTGGATTCCAGTGACTGCAGGATGTGGACACAGTAACTGGAGTTTAGCAAAGCATAGGTGAGAGCTTGCTGCATCTGAGTTCTCTGGTTGTGTGCCCTTGCAAAGGCCAGTGCAGCACCAGAGGCTTCCAATCCATGCTCAGTACTCCTCAGATGTCAGACGACATTTCTTTTTGTGGCTGATCCCAATCTAAAGCTACATTTTAGCAGTAATAAAGCACAAAGCCTTCACTTTGTCTTCCAGGATCATGCAAAACTCCTTCAGAAGATCCTTTAGAAACAGAAAAAAGGTAGAAAAATCCCCATCAATTACAAGTTGTCCTTGTAGCATACATTTTGGAGACAATTTGAAGAAAAAGATTGGTCTAGATGAGAAATAAAGATGCTACATCTAAATCGTATTTTTAAACTGAAAATCTCTCCCTCCCCAGGGAGTTACAAAATTCTTACAACAAAGCAGAATAAAAATATATCAAGGCCAGCTTCTCAGAGTGAGTTTAAATGGTAGTTCTTATTTCTCACTCAAGTTTTTTAGGAGTTTGAATGTGCCATTTGTGCTTGTGTTGTAATGGGCAATATAAAAGAATTGAACTGCTTAAAAATTCCATGATTATCACTGTAATTTAACACTCAGTTAATGAAGGCTTGAACTGTTGCCCATAGTGCCATAGTGTAGCTAGCAGGTATCCATACTGAACGGAGTTTATATTTGCAAGAAACTGAGTTAGAAATAAAGGTTAATCCACTGCCACATAAACATTTGATCTTGCAATGATCCCATTAACCTTTCTCGTACGCAAGAATTAGGCATAAGTATCTAGCCAAATACTAACCTTATTTAAAATTGCAGAGCTGTGAGTACCCAACTTTTTTTTAATCTTTCCTGTAGGGGCAAAAGTTTAAAGCCTTCCTCTGCAAAGTGATCAAGCACAAAGTCTCACAGGTTTTGTTAATATGTTAAAACCATGTTGCAATCAGCAGTTCAATGAAACAAACTCAATTAAAAAAAAAAAAGTTTTTTCATCTCTGTTGACTTGGTTTGAATCCTGTCCTGACTACAAGAGTGAAGAGGGGTTGGGCGGTTCCTCCGGGTGGGCTCTTCAGCATATGCTTTCTCCAAGAACTCAGGAGAGACTCATCCTACAGCTATCCTAGCCGAGCCGGTAGCAGAGATCCTCTCTTGGCTGGTCCTAAGGCAGGAGCAGTCATGCCATGTCTTAAAACGTTAAAATTTGAAGTTTCCCAACACTGATGTCTGCACTGATGACACCTATCTGCTTCCTGATGGATGGACTCTGGACAGCTGCACTGGTGTGAACTTTCCAACTCTGCAAGACCTCAGTGAGAAATAAAGGCAGTCAAGAGGTGCTCTGCAGAATCCAGCTCCAGTGCTGAGTGCAGTAGCTCGGATGTCTGCATGTGCAACTACAGACTTACTGCTTCCAGGCAGAGGGGAGATCATTAATCACAAGGTCATAGAATAATTTAGGTTAGAATGGGCTTCTGGAGGTCATCTAATATAACCCCTGCTCAAATAAGAAAGAAGTTCAAAACCAGAGCAGGTTGCTCAGTACCCGTATCTTGTGTGAGAGCCTTGCATGGCAGGGAATTGAACACAGAGATGAGTAGTGTAACAGTGGGAAAGTGACACTAAGAGTGGATGATGCCTGTGAAGCATGGTCCTAAATTTCTATATGCTCCATTGTTTGGCAAGCTGTTTCCATCTTCCAACCCTAGAAGAAAGCTAGCAACAATTTATTTGAGTTTTTTTAAACACAAGTAAAGTTCTTTGGCATGCTGCTGTGGAAGGTCAGCTTCACTGTTTCAGGAGTAGAACATCTCAGGTTGCTAAGGGATGAATTTAAAAACAACACATAATTTCAACCCTGATAGTGAGTCAACCCATAAACTAATACTGTGGATATATTTTGAATGATAGTGCTAATATTTCAGTTAGGTTAAAAAAAAATAAGTATAGATAATATGCACCTGTGTTTTATGGATTACCTGAATCAACATATTTGGCGTGAAAAAGAAGCTATTTGCAAAAGAGGCTTTGTGTCTTCTATGAGCTTGTGCAGCATCTAGTACATCAGAGCTGCTCAAAATAAAAATCCAGAAATATTAAGTTATTTATTACAATAAGTTATTTATCCCAGTGTTCTTACAGATCTTTTGTCCCGTGTACCCTTTCAACTCTGAGTTTCAGGACAAAATAGCTACTCTCGGCTATCCCTAAGGAGATGATGGCAAGGTGAGTTGCTGGGGCACCACTGAGTCTTTGGCCTTTTCCAGAAGCAGCCGTGATGAACAAGACCAGGCCTGCAGCTGCTGCCATTCAAGTCCTGTTTGGTGCAATACCCCCACAGCCATACAAATCCAGTGCTGGAAAAACTGACTCCAGGAACACCAGCAACCCCAGATGAAGGCAGCTTGTGAAGCCTCCATGGCAGGAGAGCATATGTGGCTGGTGGCAGAGGTGGTGGTGATGTTGCACCACCACGCTGTGACCTCCTGAGCAGCTGCATCTGGCAGGCCTTGTCGCCACTCAGACACTTGTCAGTGCTGACTGTCTCTCTGCATGAGAAGATATTCCCCTCAGTATGGACAGCCCATTTTGGTCATGCTCCACCTTCATTTATAATGGTAGCTGAAGCACATTTAAGATGCCACTTTGCTCAAAGATGGAAATCTGCAATTTTGTTTCTTTAACAGCAATTATTACCACAGACCATGGTGAAAGTGGATAGAAGTCCTTACCATCGTTATGGTTTCACCAAATGACTCATGTTCATTTCTCCCTTATGGCAGCAGAAATGGAAAAAAGTTAGATGTCTGGACATTTTAATGGACCTGGCATAGATGGCAATATATTTGCACTTGCATCTAGCTAATATGCACTTGCTAGACTGCACACTTTATAATCTGCAACAAAAGCTGGCAGCCTCTCCACCTCTCATCTAAGATTTAATGGAAGGTACTGCAGTCTCCTATTAATAGCATCATTTCTCCTAGCTACAGCGCATGGGCTAGTGAGCATAACATGAGGAATTGCCTTAGTACAGCAGCTTGAAAACATGCCATTGTCATAAACAGCAAATCAAGGACGACAACATAAATGAGCTGAACACACCTTTTAACTGATTGCACATTTCCATTTGCTTATCTACTTGTTAGTTTGCAAATTTAATTATTTTCAAAAGAGTTTCTAATCATTATTGCAAATTAGTGAACTACTGTTGCATTCTACATTGTTAGGCTGACCTGACTAGAAGAAGCAGAATTAAATAGCAGAAAATAGTAGAAATTAAAATGGAAAAAGAAATTAGGTTCTCATAATAAGCATAAGATTACTGCACATTTTCTCATCATTCAGAAATAACAAACTGCAGGAACAGCCTACACTTTTAAGATCTCTTCTGAAGGAACAAATGCCCTTATTTGTCACTCTCCCTTGCCTTTGCCCTCCACCAAAAAAAAAACCAGGGAATAATATATACTATGGTGAATGTCAATGCTGACATAATGTATAGAACCTCTTAGGTTAGGAACCACCTGATCACATCTTTCTTGGTTATCCAGCCTGTGGTCATTTGTCGGGGATGTCATGCCATGTTTTTAAGGAAACGTTGGTCAAACCTGAGCCTAGTCAAGAGCAAGTGGTCCTTGGTAATACATCATCAGGGCTGTAAGAAGTGTTTTGTAACAGAAATAATGTCACATCAGGAGGGCTGGCTCTGGGGCATGCATTAAGTCCCAAGCCCTCTTGGCCCAGCCAGGACACAAGCAGCTCTGCCATGTTCAGGTGGAGGTGTTGAGGGCAGGAGCTGCCGTCCTGAGTGCACAGTGTTGTGGCTCAGCACGGTGCCCGTGACCCCCCACAGTCACAGTGCACTGCTTTGGGTGGGTTAGGTGCCAAACTGGGATCATCTTTGGCCAAAGGTGAAACACGTGGCTGCCCCAAATCACCAATGTAAACCACACTGCTTGTGAAATATGTGAAACATATTTCACGCTGTCATGACACACAGTCCCCTGTGGCAGACACTTTTTCCAAAGAGTTTTATAACATGTTCAAAGAAAAATCAGTACATTTTCCCCTCCTTTCTCATTTCAAATTGAATTTTCAGGTCAAAGAAAGGAGAAAGAGCTCTCACATCAAATTCATCAGATGATTCATAAAATTAATTTTTGAAGTTACAAAAATAAAATGTCTGAAAAACCGAAGCACTGCGTGTCCTTTCACTCATTTTTGATCTCATCTCTTTTACTTGAGCAATAGCAAAAGCAACTGAAGAAAGACTATCCAGGAAGGAAATCTTTAATAAAATACTAGTTCCTATGGTGAGTGGTAACAGGGCTGAGGTGGAGATCATTGACGTTAGCAGCCAGTGTACACAATGGAGAGAAACCACTGACGCAGAGGAGAGACAGCCATGCACAGAGGTTAGCTGAGCTAAACACACCCACAGCTCAGTCCGCAGCCCATCCTCATTATATTTAAAATGCATTCCCACTGTGTCCTCCCTTGGTTGTGTCCTGACTTGGTCATAAGAAAGGTTCATGAAAAAAAACGTGGTCTTCAAACCAGAAACCATGCTTTGTCTTCACCAGGATTTTATCAGGGAAGAGGCTGGGAGAACCTGATTTACACTGTTGCATTTTCTTCCTGCTGAGCAAGGAAGGAGCCCCATCAAGGCAAACTGCTGGTTTCTTCATCTACCATCAGGTTTGTGTTCTTGAGGGTGCCTTCACTGGTGGCCTAAGGCAGATGGAGCTGAGGGGGATCCCCTTGGTAGAAAATGTTTTGATGTCTAAATATAGGTAAGACTTGTCTAGAAACAGATCATCATTTCTCCCTTTTTTAGGAAATTAAGCTGAACTGAATTTAATTTCATATGTGAGAAAGCAATTAAGCATCAAGGTTTACAGGTGACTGGGTTCTCTGAGGCTTCAGACATGCTGCACTGGAAATATTTTTTTGTGGCTTCAGTTTAATTTAATTTGATTCTTCTACAAATTCAGTGATTATCTTGGATTCCCTTTTTCAAGGGATGCAGCATGTCAGGCTGGCTTCATGTGCACATGCTTCTCAGCACCAGAGCCCTTTCCAGCTGTGTGAATCTGACTTTCATTCCCTTTCCTGCATATCACTCTTTAATGTTTCTTCTCCTGCTTATTACACCAGATTAAAGAAATAGGCTAATGCTGCAGGACTTCCTGATACAGCCATTCCATCCAGGGCAGAAGCAGTACAAAGCCTGGAGTGCAAAATTCTATCTGAAAATTTCTCTTGGTTTTATGCTATTGTTGGGGGCACTTTGCTGCCTAAATTTAAATACAATACAAGTGACTGAGAAAGGAGCACAGTCTCAGTGCTTTAGATAGTAAATAGAGAGCTATAGGTACAAATCAGACGTCCTGACTAACCTATTTCTTTCTGCAGGCCGTACACAAAAGCCGTGGAAGTTAATGACCTAGTTGCTTACATCTAACATGTTAATGCTAACGTTGTCCTAATCTCATGCTGAGATCCCATACTACTTCTGACAGATTTTTGTTTAATTTGAGTTTTAAGGCATCCTTTGATGGACAATATGTCTTCCTAAAAAAGCATCCTATTTAGCCTGACTATTATAATACTTGAAAAATAATCAATCTCCTCTGATGGTGTTTAACCTTCTCTCATTTTCTTTCCTGTAGCCAGTTGTGTTTTTCACAGAACCATAGAATGGTTTGGTTTTGAAGAGACCTTAAAAATCATTTTATTCTTCTTTAAAAATCATTTTATTCTTCTAACCTTCCTGGCATGCGCAGGCACACCTTCCACTAGACCATGTTACTCAAAGACCCAGCCAGCCTGATGGTGAACACCTCCACGGATCCACAACTTCTCTGGTCTTCTTTTTGGCAGTGAGTTGATTTTGCCTGTGGAGGTGCAGAACTTTTCAATTTTCCTTACCAAGTAGCACCCCATGAATTTCACACGAGTTTGTTGCATTGCTCAGTTCATCATGAGTGTTCTGAGGTATGGTTCCAACGTCCAGAATATTTACTACCTCACTTTCCTGTGCCCCTGCACCCCACAGAAGAGTGGTGTTTTCCAGCTTCCATCTTGTTCTCACATCTTTAGAACAAGATGGGAAAATATTCAATTAAATCAGCTCCAGGGTAGACCTCGTTCTAGGTAATGGGTGTTTCTTCCTAAAGATCTAAATCCCAGACAGCCACATCAGATGCTCTCAGCAAAGCAGGTGTTGTCAGAGAGGGCTTCATCTGGCCTGTTCCTGGCACCTTTCTCCAGACCTGTGACTCCTTCCAGGGGTGTGTGCTGCTCTCACTTTGGATTTTGGAGAAGGCCAAGTAAAGGGCTGAAAGCTCTGCTCATGATGGTGTGACTGTGGTGTGACAATTTTCTGCCTTCAGGAGCCATAACAACAGATCCCTCACCACCACGTCACCTGACATAAACCCACAAGTTTATGTGTCTTCAGTCTGCATCTGTCCGCACCTCCCAAGGGCTTCTGGGGAGGAGGACATCAGGAGCACATGCCACAGCAGGTCATGCAGCCTCCAATTTATGTCCACTGCCACAGGCTACAGGCCAGGATAATGACTCATTCCATGGGCTCTGCCCTTGAGCATAAGAGACTCGAGTGATCACCCTAACAGAGTCCACTCAGATGGTTTGTCACCATCTCCCTTCCCTGTGGCCTGTAAACCTGCCACAGTGAAGAATCCATAAGGGCTGTACCTTGGAGCTCCAGTCAGTGCAAATCTACTACCTCCTCCCTAGAATTCTGCTTGATAAATTTTAATGCAATTTACCCTTGCTTTTATTTTTTTTCTCCTTTCATGCCTTTCAAATTACATGCCTCAGCACTGGCTCATAGCATGTCAGTACTGATATTAGGTAACTGCCTAATGAATTTCAAAAGCCTAAAAAGGCTTCCAAGAGACTTCTTTTTTGTTTACAGAGATGAAGAGGCTGATCAGCTTTTCTGGAAAAATAAGATTTTTGGAAAAGGGGGCTCTGTCAAAGTTACTTTAGAACTTATTTGCTTTTTAAACAAAAACAAGCCTTTAAGTAAACTTGTAAGTTGCTACAGTGTGCTGCTTTCAGAGTTGTTTCTTTTCTCAATATTATTATTAAAGTGAGGAAAACTGATGGCTTTCTACCTCAGCAACAGAGGCTACTTTTACTAAAATGTAGACATATTCTCCCACAAAGAAACAACTGTATACCAACAAGAAATAAAAAATATTAATCATAATGTGAGGAGAACCAAGAGATTAATTATTTCTTTAATCCATATTTCTGGTAAGTATGGAGGATACCTTTCTAAGCTGCTATAGCTGTCTTTTCCCCTGGTAGTCATGGGCAAGACTCTCCACCGAAAACCAGATATCAATAGAATGCTTATTTCTATTAGACATATGAAAAATGCATTTCCAAACCAAACCACCATACAGAGTGCAGCTTTTAGAGATGGAGAGTGTCTGATCTTAACTCTTCTGACCTTTGTTCATTCAGTTTACATAAATTCAATTCAACATATCAGCTAAGACTGGTCACCGTGCTGCTCCTCCCTGAAAGGACTTCCAGCAGAAGCACCACACACAGCAAAACAACTGGAAGGAGCATAAATTAACACAGGTTTCCAAAAAAGGCAGGATTTGCAGTGCTGTGCTGCATATGTACCTCTGGAGCTCGTTTCTTATTTAGGCAGTTTCTCCTGTTGAAAACAGGAATTTTCCACAGCCTCACCTCAACAGATGAGTGAGATGTAGCAAGCTGGTTTTGCCCACCTAGAATCTAGACAGTAAAACCACTGAGGATGCATAACACAAGGAGTTGGAACAAATATTTCCTCTTTCACTCCTTCTGTCTGTCCTTCTGCTGACAGACAAAAAATGGAAATTTACCTACATTCTTGGTTGAGATTTGACATTTGAAACAGGCTTTTCTGTCTGCTGCAGGTACCCTGATAACAGTGCTCCACGTGCTCCTAAAAGAAATAGGATCCTGTTTCCATAAACCAGACCAGCAACTATCTGTGGGTTTGCCACTGATTTCCAGGAAGTGGATCCTTCTCCACCTGAAGTATCTCTGCTCTGAGATTATCAGAGAAATAGTACTAATGAAGATTTCACTATAATAACCAATGATTTTTTTTATTGCTTTATTAAATTACTGAATTATAGACAACATACAGACACAAAGCTAAGATAAGGACCCAACAGGAGGTCAAATGACCTCTGATAATTAACTGCCTCTCTTTTAAAAGGCCAGTCATGCGAGGATCATCTTGTCAGGGAAGAGATAGGGAGAAGAGGCAAGGCTTTGTTTAGCTAAATTAAAAGGGGATAACAAAAAAAAAAAGTATAGTCATTGCTAGTTTGCTACAGTGTAAGCATTCAAGGGTGTCTAGAGATCCCCATGTCACCATGAAGGAGTATAGCCTGAGTTAATCCATCTAAAGGAACTGGTGAACACTCTCCTAATCTCTAACATTTATAGGCTTTTGAGAGGGAACAACACGGGGGGGAATACTTAAAACCTCAGATGAGCAAAACCTTGCAGGTGTATTCTTAACCTTGAGCATCCTCTTCTCTTGAGGAAAGTGGCTGCACATTTCCTTTTAATCTCATTGACATTTTCTAAATCCTACTGTCTTTCATGGAGCCCACAGGTATTACCTGAGAGCTTTTCTGAAGAATATTTGCCCTTCCACAGCACCGCTGATTCTTGAACTTGTGCTAGCTCCACCACCTCCTGCTGCCATTCCCCTTTCAGTTTTTCTATTTATAGTTTCTTAGGTGAGAGGCCACTTTAAATCATAAATTAATTGCTTGCTTTCAGATTACTTTATTTTTAAATCTCAGATGCACTCCTAGTAATTTTTCTAATACATACAGCAAACCATCTTTTCCACCTCTGATTTATTTTATATGATGTCATTAATGTATCTCTAGTATGTACCTCCTCAGCTGCTTTATTCCTGCTCCATACGAAAACCAGCTTAGGGCTGATCTCACTTAGCTGAAGGAAACCTAGACTCCCACCTGTGAGCAGGGAATAACTGAGGCTCCTAAACACCCAAAGCATTTCATGAAGATGGCTGAAGTCTAAGGAAGTCCAGCAAGGACTACGCTGGCACATTTCTTGCCAAGCAGAAAAGCACAATGCCGAGTTTTGGCAGATGGTTTGGTTGTCCCTTTGTCTCCCACCCATCCTGCCAGGACAAGGAACCTGCTGGGTGACCCAGCTGGGTGACCCACCTGGGCACTTGCCTACTGGGGCCTGCCTGGTAGCTCTGTCAGCCTATGAGGCAGAGCTATTGTAGCTAAGCCTTATTTTCCATCTTTTTTTCACTTTTTCACATAAAAACAGTTACATCATCAGTTTTCATGTCCAAAACCAAGACTAAACAAAAGCAAATCCCCACATTTTGGAGCTCCAGAACTGTCCTTGAAAATATGTTTTCCCCATCTTCACAAGTAGTAATGAGTTATGCTTTTGTATCTCTATCCTAAGCCAACACTACCGAAACGTTTATCAAAAAGATAGCACGGCAGGGCTTTTCAGCCCACCAGGATATTCCCCTTGGCTATGTTCTCAAATTACAGATGTGTACTACAGCACACAGAGGGTACGTTCGTTTGAGTATCACTCAGTTTAAAGAGAATGATGATGAGGGAGAAGCTGACAAGAGGAAAAGAAGAGGGCAGTACATTAATGAACTCTCCTAAATCAGTGTGTGTAACCATCTAGCCTCTTCAAAAAGACAGCAATCAGAGCCCAGAAAAATAACTCATTGCAAAAGTGTTGTCTCTTTTTCAGCTGTGGTTATTGCTCTGCCTGCATAGGCATTGTGTGCAGTGTACTTAGAGATAACATCTGACACAATTTTTCTTTTCTGTTAAAGAAAGTGTATTTTAGTCAATGGACTCGATTTATTCCTTTCCTTGCTTAAACAGGAAATTGTCTTTTAACCAAGATTTCCCTGTCAGCTCAGAAGTAAAGTAATGAACCATTTTTTCGGCATGCTTTTCCTTGTAATAGTTGTCAGCAAGCCCTCAATTTCACTATCTGGAATACATTTGCCTGCATTACTGCCTCTTTTTTTTTTAATTGCATTTGTTCTATTTTGCAGCAGTGAGCTGATTTTAGTTTAAATTTTAAACAACAACAAAACCTCTCCCATTTCCAAATATGTATGAGTGTGGTGAATGTAGGAGCTGTTTTTCATCCTTCACTTAGTGCAGAAAAAAAATTATGCTGCAACAAGAATTTCAGTAATTAAATGGTACGAGTGATTTTCACAAATATGCTCCTGCTGTGAGACCTTTTGCTGCAGATTAACTTTTACATCCACTTCAGCAAAAAAAAAAGAACAACTAACCAGCAGTTCAGTAACCTCTCTCCCCATTTCACTAAGCTTTTCCTACAATCAAAGTTTTTATTTTTCTGCACCCATTCATTGTGGGGAAATGGACCAGTTGGAAAGAGGTAAGATTAAATGTGGTACAGCATTGGTTCTAATTTTCTGTTTGTGTTCTTGAGAAAGGTTTTGGCACATCCCCGCAGTTTCTGATGTAGATTACTGATCTGTAATGGGACTTTGCAGTAAGATACTCATTTTCCATGTGGTTAAAATTGCTTCCTGATACTTCTCAAAAGAGCACGATGGGGATTAGAAATTGCTGCAACATCTCATTTGTGGAGATCTGCTGGTGAAGTGTAATTGTTCTGAAGCCATACATGCCCTCTACCCAAAAGCCAGATTCTGCACGTTGCATGAAAGAGACATCCATATGTCTGATCTCTGTGTGCAGTGGAGCCTCCCCTCCCCTCTGCCTATGGCACAGTGCTGGCTGCAGGACACGGGGTTCAGTGAACCAGAGGACAACCAACATCCCTCATGGACCATGTGCTCAAGGGAATGTATATCTGCTCCCACAGCACACACACAGAGCCCACAGCAGAGATTTATCAAACTCAGATTTATCATGAACATTCTAATAGTCTCTGCTTATCGTAAGGTCTTATCTGCCAGAGGGAGGTGGAGGGTCGTGGGTGCTGTTTTTGCAGGATGTCCTCTTCTAGGTTTTGGAACTGCAAATTACAGCTCAAAAATGTGAAGCAAGCAACCCCAAAGCCCAGAAAGCACTTGCTCATGAGAAAAAAAAAACAGACCAAAAATCATTTTTAAACCCTTATTGAGCCACTCCCATTATTTTGAAAAGGGCAGATCATGATTTTGGAATGCCTCAAGAGAAAAGCAGTGAACTCCTGTTAACTGTGGCAGGGAAGGAATGGTCTCTTGATCTCCCTTCCCTGCACTAGAACAGCCTGGACCATTCCCCATGCTTCCAATGGAGGCAGGATTTCACCCACCTCCCCCAGTGTTTCCCTGTGGCATCTTCTCCATGCATTAATTAAAGTGTTGTCCTAGGTTACAATGTAAGGTAACCAAAAGTATGTATTCTATTTTCATCTTCTCAAGCTGTTAAAGCATGTGGGGCAGTGCTCGTTATCTCCTACATTGACTCACCCCTGATAACTCCCTCCAGGAGCTACCTCTGCTTAATGGGCAATCAAGGGCCCACCACATGACTCATAGAATTACATCACCCCATTGTGAGATGCTCTGCCTAGAGGGGAGGAACCAAGCATTCCCATCTGGATATAATTTGGGGTTTGGAACAGCAGAAGTAGCCTTACCACCTGGGTTCCCAGAGGATAAGAGCTACCACTGGACCTTCAGGTGNGGGGCAGTGCTCGTTATCTCCTACATTGACTCACCCCTGATAACTCCCTCCAGGAGCTACCTCTGCTTAATGGGCAATCAAGGGCCCACCACATGACTCATAGAATTACATCACCCCATTGTGAGATGCTCTGCCTAGAGGGGAGGAACCAAGCATTCCCATCTGGATATAATTTGGGGTTTGGAACAGCAGAAGTAGCCTTACCACCTGGGTTCCCAGAGGATAAGAGCTACCACTGGACCTTCAGGTGAAGACCAGACCCTTTTACAGGATCACTACTTCAACCGCACTGCTTCATCTGGACTGCTACCACCACCCTGACTAACAGGGTGTCAGGTTGTATCCTGACTCTGTTGGTGTTCTTGTACTATTGCATTTTTTTTAATTTTCCTATTAAATTATAATTCTGACTTGCAATCTCCCACTGGTTTGTTTTCAAACTAGTACAAGGGCACAAGTTCACATTCAGGGAAAATAAATCTTTGGTGTAGCTTCTAGTGGCATGGGAACTGACTAGTGACATGATTGAAAAAAGAATCAATTGAAAGACTCGGATAACTCTTCAGTGTTCTATATATATTGTCAACAGGATATTTATGTAAATTGTTTCAATACTTCTGATCTAGATTGCTGTAGGCTGGTTTTTTTTCTCTTCCTTCCCCTTTTCTTTCTCTTTTCCTTTATTTACTCTCCTTTTTAATTCCTTTTTTCTCTTTCACCTTAGTATGGTTTTACTTTTGTTGCTTGAACTGTAAGACTGGAAAAGCAGCAAAAACAATACATGTTCTGAATTTTCTTCAAACAATGGCTTGTAGAGTGAAATTAAAGCACACTTTTCCTGTTCAGAAGCAAACCACAGATGTCCTGATCTTTGTAAATAGGAGAAGACACATGCCTGACTCTGAGGCAGCCTATGCACCATGCATGTAAGATACCTACAGACCTTCTCCTCTCCCATCAGCACAGCTGCTATTCCTGCATTTCTGGCAGTATCAGGTTCAAGATGAGCAGAGGCAATGGTTGGTCACACGAGCTACAGAAATTCATGCCACATTATGCCACAGATGTTAAATCTCTCAGGACAAATTCACTGAGGCCTGCTTAGAGCAAAAATGCCACTTCTGGCTCAAAGACTCCCTAATTCTTAGATTACTGGAAACCAGCAGAGTACCAAGGATACATTTGCCTTGTTCTTATTTTCCTAGGCATCTGCTGTGGACCACAAGAAAAGGCAGAATATTGAGCTAGGTGGACTATTCTTGTGGGGGTTTTTTAAGGTGCAAGTAGCCAGGCAAAAAAAAAAAAAATTGGCTGTCCTCAGAACATGAAGTCTTGAAGCTCCTGGCAGCAGGATCATCAGGGTTGGTGTCTCTCAAATAGCTTGCCATGCAATCTATCCAGAACCCGATCTCCCTGTAACACTGTATGGAGAATTGCAGGATGTTTAGTTTTGATTACAAATAGGAAAGAAAGCAAATATTGAACTTCTCCATGAATCAGAATTACCATTGCCATCCAGCTGTATTAACTATTCATGATTTTGGTGTGCAGGGAACTTTGTTTCACATTCGTTTGGTGCTCTGCTTTTCAAATTGTGCTAAATGTACCTCAAGCGCTACAGAAATAGCCTCAGAGCAGCATGCCTGCACTGCCCAAATATTTTCATGTTTTCTCCTCTTCTTGACACCAGCATTGCCAGAATAAATCCAGTTTGTTATACTGGCCCTAGGATCTGTCATTCCACAGAGTTCCTCACTATGAAACAGAGCTAACCATGAAAGACTCTGTATCGAATAAATTGACTTCATCTGGTGGGGCAAATGAGACTGATCTGGGCTTCAAACATCTCCAGCATACTTGATATCTTGGAGGATATCAGGATTGTCTCCTGGATCACAACATGGGACAGGAAATGCCCCACATTGAGTGGCTAAGAATTTATTTTCCCAAGACCATCTACAAGCCGCAGGTGCAGCAGTGCAGGAGGACCCCCTGAGAAATTACATGGAGCTGGAGATCTAGCCGGGACTTATGTCAATCTGATTTGAATTACTATCATTCAGCTCTTTGTGAAATATTTTGCAGCTTCTCTTGTGTAAGGCAGATGTCTGCACCTTAAAAAAAATGTTGGCAGAAAAGAAAACTTTGTTTGAGAAATGCAGACTTCCAGAAAATTTTCTGAAAACAAAATTTTCCAAGAGACGGAGGTCTCCTGTCTAAGGTCCGTGCTGCAGAAGTCTACGCTCTCAAGTTGAACCTAACAGCGTGTCAGAGGTCTGACCAGGGAGTGTCTTAACCTTGGCATGAAATATGTATCCACAGCTCCCAAGTTCCTGAATTCTTTGCTGCAAACAGGGAGCACGTAAGCCAATTAAATTGTATTGTAAGACATTTATAGGAATGACTTCTAAACTACCCTTACTGGGTGAAAAAAAAATTTTTATCAGTACTAATTTGGGAAACATCTGAACCATTGGGTGGACCTAAAAGGCTTGGTTTTGTGAAGTAATCTGCTTATCAGACTCTGCATCCCCTTGAGCATCCCTGGAAGGAGGACAGGTGAGACCCTAAACAGATTCTTTACAAGACCAACATTCCTCTACTTATCTAAGTAACACTAGCTCTGGTGTTCTATTAGCCTTTTCTCCTTTGTCTTTTGAGGATGTATCTTCCCCCTTTTTAAAGCCTTTCCCTCTAATCCTGCTAGCAGAAAGTTATTTCCCCTCTGGATGGAGTGTTGCCAGTCCACACCAGCTCTCCTTCCAGAGAAGTCTCACATCTCCTGAATCTAACATTTCTTCTGCCAAAAGTTTGTTTTCAAAATCCTGTTTGGTCCTTCTTTCATTTAGTATTTACAGGACTTGTAAGAAAGTCACTTGGAGCCCTCTCATTCAGTCTTACTCTTCCTGTGAGGCTGCTAATTGTGTCACCAGGGGCAGCTAAAGAAAAGTAACCTTCCCTAGCTGGGATTCAAACTGTCCATCCCAATAGCCATGTTTTTTGGTTTGGGGGTGTTTGTTTGGTTGGTTGTTTGGATGTTTGTTTGTTTTTAAAATACAGTCAGTCTTGCCTAATTTGAAGTCACCTTTCAGAAGCCATTGCTATTTTTCCAGCTTTCAGATAGTGTCTCTCAGATTTTGGTATCTTTACCTGCTTGCTGTCCGTCATCCCTCATCTTCAATGTTTCTTCAGGGAGCAGCTAGAAACACCCAGCAGCCACCGTCCGTTAGTTCTAGCTTCCTTCCCCAAAATGGTGTTTCTCTTTGTGTTGTGCTCATACCTTAAGCATCCTCACACAGGAACCTTTCAAGTCCAATACTTCCATTTTGCTCTTTCAATGAAAGTGTGAAAATTTGCACCTGAGCCCTTGCAGGGAAGGAAAAGCTGTCCTTCATCACTCCAGAGATACAACAGTGTTCATAATGGCAGCTGGAATGCACCTCCCCTTCTGATCCTTCAGTCTTGGCCCTGCAGGCCAGGAGTGTACAGCAACGTTGGCACCAGTGTAAGCAAAGCTGTCAAAAGGGGACAGATGGCTCCGTGACCTCAGAGGAAAACTGCACCTCAGACAGTGACACCTGAATTTTATCTCTCTCAGAGATTGCTTAAAACTGGATGTTTTCAGTGGGGTTTCAGACTCATAGACACAAAAACATGTCACTTCTTTCTTCTCACTTATACATGGTGTACAGCTTTCATGCTTGCTCGCTGGATGCGGATTACACAACTTGGCTTGTGGCTATGTCCTCAGAAGTAGATGAGTCTCAGCCATCTGCAAAAAGCCTTAAACCCATTAAAATCACCATTGACCAAATATTAGTTACACATTTAAATACCTCTTTAATTACTGCACTCCTTTCGTGACTCACAAAGAATCAAGTGACAGGAGTCCAATTTATATGCTCTCTTGTCCAATACATACATGCCTTACAACAATGGATTTACCACTATGGACTTTCATACCTTTCATACCTTACACCTGTCTTTGATGCCTTGATATCTGCCACTGTAGTTTCCCAAGGCATCCTGCCTTCTGCTGCTACTGTCTGACTTCTTTGGATTTTGGCTGTAACTCAGTCCCTTTTCTTTTTCCATATGGTTTTTCTATTATACTGCCATTAAAATCCTACCGAACTTTCCTGTTGTGCATTTAGCAACATGATGAACTTTAGCTAATACCCAGTAGATATTCAGGTCTATTTGTCCTCATTCTGTAAAACAACAACAACAACAACAACAACAACAACAAACTACCTGATATATTCTGGCACCATCTAAATATGCCAAATAGTGAAGAATGTGGACGACACTTATTCGCAGACTGTTCAGCTCACATGCTGAATTTTCCAGTACCTGCCCGCACACCTGCTAAATTCCTCTGTATGTATAATTTGTTTTATTACCATTATATTTGTTCTGATTTTCACAGCCGAGAACAAGAGGTGAAGGCCAGACCCAGTAAAGACTCCTGCATCCACTACACAAGAGCTGCTATTTCCAACTTCTTGGTTCCTCATTCCCAGGGAGTGACATCCACAAGAAGTTGTTCACTGGGTTTAGTGGGAACCTTGAGCCAGGAACTCAAAACAGTCCATTGCGTGTGAAGACCTAAAGCTAGAATCAGCTTTAGACCCTTCCCATCGCTGGGCAGCAGCTAAGGGAGGGGGGAGACTAACATAAAACAAATTGACCCTCTTTCAGGAATCCTAATCCTTTTTTTCCTGTCATAGTTAATAAGAAATAGTAACTTATAGTTAACAGGAAATTCTGAAGAGTAGCAAAAACAAGCACAGCACTGAAATAGTGCCTCCTCCTAATTTTTTTTTCCTTCCCAAAACTTCTATTTGGTTTAGGGGTTTGAGTGCTTCCTTGTTCCTGTGCCAGCCTCATGAATGCAGAGGCTTGTATTCCTTCAGGTGCAACAGGAAATAAATGCCGGTATTTTCAGCCTTCTTGGTCTTTCAAGTCATAGAACATGTAATTCTGCACTCCTGCAATATTATATTTGGCAATGTCTAAAAGCACCATCACAGCCCATAAACTAGAAAAGAAAAAGAATTTGCGATTAGGCATTTCTGAAAGCAGAAGCCAACCACACATTTTGGAGGTGCTTAAATTTCACAGCTCTGCCTTTTGAATATTCAGCATAAATTGAGGTCCATTTTACAAAAATCTCTGCTCCATTACACTTCTAATCATTTGGCAAGCTAGAATTAAAAGTAAAGTTTGCTGGTTTTCAACAACAGCATATTGCACTATTATCTCATCTTGGTTTAACCCTCCTGCAACCCAGAGCTGTTTCCTTTTCTACCACATTCTGTTCGCGATTTTTTTTTTACTTCAAAACAGGCAACGATCTTTTCCAACAGCATTTAATGAAGTCTCAAGCAGCAAAACATTCCTTTTTGATGAGTAAGCCTTTTCAGCTATTTAGGGCATGCCATGGAGGATCCTAACTGATAAATGGAATGAGTCTTATGCAAATTTTTGATAACCAAAGCATACTTTGTTGACTTGGATTAGAAGTGTTGAGTAGACTCACTAGTGAGGTTTCTTTCCAGTGTGAGACCTTTCCATAAGAAACGTTTATTGCAGGGAGGCTGGTGACCCAAGCAATAGCCTTCCCATTGACAAAGGTTTCTGTTCTGTGGCTGTACATAGACACAGACAGTGCAGCGGGACCGAGACTGTCTGTGTGGTCTGCAAACTGTTTGGGCCTGAGCCAGCTCTGCTCCAGAACGTGGAAAGTCAAGTTAAAAGTGAAAATACATCCAAGCCAATAAAACCTCCTGGGAGCTTTACTCTACCATTGCTGTCACATTCTGAACTAGAGTTTTCTTGTGTCTGCCTAGTCTGCTGCATGAGCAGAAGTGTCCAAGTCTTGGATGTTTCCCTTCTTCTAAGAAAAAAACATAATTCATTATGGGCTGAAAGAATCTGCTGTAGAGTTCAAGCAATGCTCAGTACTGTGAGCTGAAGGCAAATACTCCTTTCTGACAAACAAACAAGGAAACAGAAATGTTTTGTTTGTATACCCAGACTGTGCAGTGAGAACACATCTCGTAATTCCCAGTGCAGATCTCGTAGGCTTGCACTGCCCTGGGAAATAAGTTGGAAGCTTTTAGCCCAGCATAGTGAATCCAGGAGTCCCAGGCAGGAGAAGGATGAAACAAGTCACCATGCTCGAGCTCTGTCTTCCTATTAACAGCACAAATGCAAGGGACAGGATACCAGCAGGTAATGCCACACTTGGCCTGAGCTGCAGCATCCAGCAGGAGCTGCAGGTGTTTTCCCAGGGAAACAGCCTTGCTGGCTCAGAGATTGCTGCAGCAACTCCCTCCAGCCCTGCCAGGCTGGTGATGGCCTCCAAAAGGATAGATTCCAATGAATCCATCCAGGTTTCAAACAACAAAGGCTGGTGAGCTTGATGTGATGGGAGATATGAGGCTAGAGTAATGCCTGCCTGCCGATAAGGATGGGCAACTGCCCAGGGGACAACTGCAGTTTCTGCAGGAGCTGCTGCGCAGTAACTAAACATTTAAATCCCCAGTGTAATTGCACCGCATCCAGCAGAGTAAAATCCAGGTCATTCCTTCTTGCCTAGCACATTTAAGCTGTAAAAACCTGTGGAGGAGATTGCTACCAGGTGACTGTACACAGCATGCTGATCTACACCTGCCATCACGCTCATGATCACAAATTGCAGGCAGCTGAGGGTGAGGGCTGCCCGCAGCCCCACAGGGCTCTCAGAAACAGCAGTGTGCTTCCATCAGGCTCTGAAGCAAACAGCCATCCCTGGAGGAGGACGTGGCCACTGTGTTGTGGGCAAGCTTTGCCACTTTTTGGCATTCATACACTTGTGACAAACTTCCCATGGCAAGCAGGATCAGTGGCATTTATGCCTGGACACCAGCAATTTAATTATGCAGCATTTAGTCCAACTTTTTCTGAAATGCATGGCCACATTATACATTGGCCTGTGCAATGACTGAACATAGATGGAAAAGACCAAGTATCAAACTAACTCCTGCTCTCTCAGGTACCTCTCATGCAACTCCTTCCAGAACTCATTGTAGGAGTGATTAGATGTTTTTTTCTCTCTCCTTTTTGTACAGTGAAGGCACATCATCAGACCAGAAGAATCTACTCTGTCCTTTTAAGACTCCCCTTACCAGCATGACAGCTTTTCCAACACAAGCATGACATGCCTGTTTCTCTTGCAGTTCCTTTTTCTTGAACCTTGGTGTCCACAGCTGCAACCTCTGTCCCAGATAAGAGCCCTGTACAATGCTTTCATACTTAATTTGCTCTTCAGCCAATCTGGTATGCCAACACTGTGTTTAAATTATTTTTCAGTTTTTGCTACAAATCCCTCATTTAGTTTTCATGCAGGAAGGTCATCAGAGACAGAGCTTGCTCTGAGGTATTTTCATTACATATATAATACTTCTGCCATCCCTGACTGTACAAAGTCACAGGCTTCGATGGAAATGGATCTTCAGAGCATACAATTCCCAGCGTACTAGAGAAGGATGATTTTGTGGCTTAGATATTGATCTGAACAAAAGGGTTGCAGTCGCACATAGCTGAGCTGGGAAATCCTGGGAGTGCCTGGAGCCACAGGGCACTTCCAAGAGAAGCAGCTAATGTTCAGTTGTCTCTCCTGGCAACAAAACAGCCACTATACGTTGCACGACTTACACATCCCTCGAAGGAGGCATTGGTAAGGTCCTTGTAGCTAAGATCCAGACTGTTGTGATCTTGATCACAGGGTGGTGTCACAGGGATAATGAAAGTGTAGAGATGAGCACAGAAATCAGAGCTACCTTTGCTGCAGGTAGCAGCAGTGTTGTAATCCTGGGTTCCCTGTGGGAGTCCTGGGTGCCTGGAGCAGGCAGGAGGGCAGGCTGAAGGATGGTGGCCCCTGGTGGCCCAGCTTGTAAGACATGAGGATCACACTGCCATCTCTGCTGCCAGCATGCCATGAACATCTGGAGAAGGCCCACACCAACAACAGTGAACTCCAACTGTGGTTGGGACAAAACACCCCCCAAACACAGGAAAAGTTGGTCACTGCTCTGGGTACAAGCCAAGGTACAAAAGCATAGTGGTGGCCAAGCGGTGCAAACCAGCTTCCACCTTGAGTCATAGGTGATTGTCTTCTTCCACAGAGGCTCATTTCATCCATTTGAAAGTACTCAACTTCTTTAAAATGTTTGGATTTGTTGGGTTTAGGGGGTTTATTTTTTGAAGAACTATTGATATTATACCTGGAGGATGTAGTAAACTTGCCTTCATTCCGCAAGTTTGTTGGAAAGATGCAGCTGAGGGGCAGAAAAAAAATCCCTAGGTGGATTTCAGGAAAATACATTCTTGAAAATAAAGACAAAGACCCNAAAAAAAAAAAAGGAAAGAAAAAAACCTCAGTCATGGTTCTTTTAACAGAATTCATATAACAGCAGAGATATTATTAGTAAAAAAAAAAAAGTATCAGCAGAAAAGTGTTCACAGCCTAGTGCTGATGATTTAAGAGTAGTCAGGGATTCAGAAGACATTTTAATGTGCCAGCAGCAGGGGGCTTAAAACTAAAAAAAAAAAAAAAAAGGTTTGTGATTTAAAGGGGAAGTTATCAGTGTTAAAACTTCCATTTGTGTTTCACTCACCTTCTCCTTATATTGCTAGGTCTACCTCTCACCTGGGAAGTCCAGAAGCAGGAGTAAGGGTGGGGGTTTTGTATTTTTTTTCCTCTTTTAAAGGAAAAGTGCATCTAAGAGCAAGCATGTTCACAGTCAGGGTGAATTCTATTTCTCACTAGACATAGAATGGTTTGGGTTGGAAGGGACCTTAAAGATCATCTAGTTCCACCTCCCCTGCCATGGGCAAGGACACCTTCCTCTAGATCAGGTTGCTCAAAGGCCCGCCCAACCTGGCCTTGAAGACTTCCAGGGACGGGCCATCCACAACTTCCCTGGGCAGCCTGTGCTAGTGCCTCCACTCCCTCATAGTAAGGAATTTCTTCCTAACATCCAATCTAAACGCCTCCTCTTTTAGTTTTAAACTGTTCCCTCTTGTCCTGTCACTCTCTGCCCATATAAAGCATCCCTCCCCCTCCTTTTAAAGCCTTCTTTACAAACTGAAAGGCTGAAATAAGGCCTCTCCCAAGACTTCTCCAGGGTGAACAACCCCAGCTCTCACATCTTTCCTGCTGGTGGTTGCCCTGGAAGGGGCAGGTCCGACGTCCTCCACTCTGTGACAACAGAACCGGGTGCTCCTGTTCCCCCTGAGCTAGCGGGCAAAGGAAGCCGAAAAGGCCGCTGCTGCTGCTGTGTGTCCCTAGCAGATGTGACCACGCCGGGACAGCTCCCCGGAGCGCCGCCGGGAGAGGCGGAGGAGCAGCGCCGGCCGGCCGGAGCCGCGGGGCCTGCAGGTGGTGCTGTTTAATTGTGGAAATGACTCCCCCTCCCACCAGAGCATCCCGCAGGATTTGCCTGGGCGGGAGCGGAGCAGCGCTGGCCCCGCGGAGCCGCAGCCGCTCAGAGGTGCGATCCGAGCCACCCGGTGGGGCGGGTCGCTGCTGGAGCCGTAAAACATCCTCCGCTCTGACAATCCAGTTTCCTCTGAATGGGAAAAAAACCCTCCAGTAATACCAAGAAAGAAGCCATCAGCAGCCGACCTGGTGTGAGCACAGCTACCTCTGATTCAGCGGGAGAGGGTTGCCCCTTTGCAGACAGTGAAGATACGGCCATGTTTCAGAAGAGAGGCTTTTGGGTGGCCCCCTGGATGGTGGAAGACACCCACACTAAATCCTGAGTTACTCCACCATTGATGAGCAGTACCAGGGGACCATGCACACATACGGTCGCAGAAGCAGAAGAGCAACATGTTGCAAGTTTTCCCTGCTCATGGCAAGGGGGCTGGAACTAGGTGGTCTTTAAGGTCCGTTCCAAACTATCTTATGATCCTGTGATCAATTAGTTTAGATAAAACTTCCAGATTTGTAAGAGGTCAGCACACCTGGCAATGCCCATTTCTTCTGCAAATTTTCCAGAGTCTGCCTGACTCCCTAGTCAACCAAACGTAACTTTAACACCTGCCCTGGTTCGATTCCTTCTGCAGGACCACTGCAGCAGCCAGAAAATGATCTCTTTAAGAACGGTAACTTGGTTCCTTTTTCTGTTCTTGGGACACAGCCAGGCCATGCAGCCATACAAAACACCTATCGTTTACCAGATGTGCAAAGGATTCTCACAAATTCCAGAACATAAATTTCCAGCCTCTTTCACTTGGGCTCTGCACCTTTAAACCACACCACCTCTACTGCAGTGCTTTTCTGCAGCCTTTTAGGGAGAAGGGAAGAGGAGAGAGCAGGCAGAATAGCCAGGGAAGGGAGAAGGAAGTGAAAAAATTCCCCAGCAACCTTTTGTATCAAAAATCTGCCTAGTTGGGGAAGGAGTGGAGGCAGGGAGTGGGGAGTGGGGGTGGGGGGAGAAATGAAAAGAGAAAAAGGAAAGAAAAGTCCAAAAGTCCTGCATGGTGAGATAAGGAAACCTGGAGGTAAGTTTGAATGAAGGAGTGTTAAATTTGTAAGGGCTTTCTGACCTTTGTAGTCTTATTTGCAGACATGGTTTCATTCTTTCTTTTCAGGACCTCTGGAAGAAATAATTTGCTAAGCAGAAAGACATATTTGGTATCTCTGACAGGACTTCTCAAACCCAGCTGAGCTCATGACCTCTCAGTCTAGCATCACAGTATCTCCACTTTGGAGATTTCCTTGATATTTCCTACAATGTCCCTGTATGTACTGCAGCTCAGCAGAACATCCCTCCTCACTGAACAAGGTGTAATGTCTTCCCATCCTCGAGGAATGGGGCTTTTTACGATCAACAAAAGGAATTTAAGGATCTATGAACTCCTACACTGGAGCTGCTGCACAACTGTCACTTAACCATCCTCTTTTCAACTCTTTGCTGCCTTGCCCTTCTTCTTTATATATACCCCAAGTGGTAATGATTCAATATCTGAGAAACAACTGAGTAGCACAACAATAGCCTTATTGCTATAGCAAAAATGGATTTATTTTAAACATCACCAAAATCTTGATTAAGACATGACTATCCTCTGAAGTAGGCAACAATCCAGATTAGACATGGACTGAGACATTGCACTGATATCTTATGGTATGGTGATAAGTTTGTAATCAATCAAATTAGTGCATCTTTAAAAACTGCCACCTGTAAGGTGATCAAAGTTTATAGTAATCCAAATGTGAAGTAAAAGTAGTTGAATTTAAGCTGCCAACTTTATCCCCAAACATATCCCTTTTGATCTGGATGCCAAAGATCATTTTGTGGTCTGCCACTAGCAGAGATGCAGAGACCCAGTGGTGAGTTAATTTGTCATTGAGGTGACTTTTAGGAACCTCAGAATATTCTAAGTCCTCACTTGAAAACTATCAGGTGATGATGTGAAATATGCATTGACTAACCAGTTATGTGACAGTGTGAAGCTGACACACAAGCACCTTCCACGTGATGATGAATGATGAAACTGTAGCTTAGATCTTGAAATTACCAGAGGAAAGAGTAGTTCTACTTCAGGTTAGGAATTCAGTATTTCTGCAACTGGAAGGGAGCCAAATATGTTTGCTTTATCACTAAAAATGCCTCTTTACAAATGTAGGAGGACTTTCAGTTCACATACTTTTCTCCCAGAGATGGAGTAAGTCTCCAGAGGGCTGAAATCCAGAGCTGACTGGATTCTACTTATCACCCTTACCCTTACTTACTGCCCTCTGGGAAAGGTTTTAATTTTTCTCCTTCCCACTGCTACATTGACCAAAAAGACTTTATTGAGGCCTTTGGGGAGGAAATTGAAACAATGAGGCTATGTAAAATCACTGTAGACAAAGGAATGGGTTACCAGTAAGGTATCTGATACATCCCAAATTGTAATGGCAAAGGCCAGAACATTCCCCTACTGAAATTTTAGAATTCCTAGGAGTTCCCAGACATTCTTGGCACAATGCTATTCATTATCTTTTCATTAGTACTACTTTCTGGAAGGAATTGTAAAATAATTTATAGTAAAAATGGTGAAGTGATATATCATGATGAGACCAGAATGTTTATGTGTGAAAGCTCACCCACACTCATAAAGGGTGCTTAGATAAAGAACACACAGAGTCAAATTTTAAAAGATGCCTTTAAAAATACAAGTTTTACCCCTGCTACCTTCCTACTGTAAAAAAAAAAAAAAAGGAAAAGGCAAAAAGGAAAAAAGTTTCCAGGGATCCTTGGAAAAGGGCAATATTTGGGAATGCAGTAGATAACAATTTCACTACAAGCTCCAAGGACAATAGTGTGGCGAGGAGCATAGATCTGAAGGCATGAACAATAGATAAGAACAAGGAACAAGAAGGAAGTGTTCCCTCTCCAAATGCAGCATTGTAAGGCTGCCCCAGACTACTGCCTGCGCCTCTGCAGTAAATCACCAGCACCCTGTGCTACCTGCTAGCACTGAGGAAGGCTGGTGTGAAATGGTCCTTATCCATGCCTGTAAACTATCCTAATTTCTAAACCACTGTGACTGCAGATGATGACTGCTGGTTGGGAATGACTACTGGCTTGTGCTAAGCCCAGACTGCGCTCAGACATTCTCTGGGATGAGTGGATCTGTCTCATTGATCCAGGGAAAAACCACACAAGGGCCTGTGCTAACAATTTAACACCAGGGGCAGTCAAGTTCAAGCACCCAAACAGTTTTCTGTTTAATTTACTATTCTAGATGTAGCCAGTGTGTCTAGGCTTGATAGATGCATTGAGAGGATGATGGTGAAAAATGGGAAAAGGCTCAGAAGAGGCCCACTAAAGTGATTTGTCGCCTATAAAACTTAGTGAGATGCTCAAAGAGCTGTATTTATTAATGTAATTTAAGGGATCAAAAGGTATTGAAAGTGATCTACAAGAACCCATATAGAAAAAATATTTCCTACAGATTACTATCCTGTACTGCAGGAGTTAAAAACATGCTGATATCCAGGATCTAGATAAATTCAAGCTGTAAATAAGGACATTTTTAAGCATTACGAGAATTAACTATGGAGCAAATTAAAAAGTGCTCTGGTAGGGTCTTCATCATGTGTGATCTTTAATTTAATTTTTTTTCAATGTCTTGTGAATACAACAGATGCTTGGGGGCTCAAAAGAAGAGTATCTGAGTTTCTTCGACTTTCTTACACAAAAAGCCAGTCTACATTATTGTACTGGTCTCTTCTGATCTTGAATCTATTATTTGATGAAAAAGACACTGTCAGTGTCTCTAAAGTGTAAGTGAGCAGACTTCCTGCTAGACCTATGAAAAAAAAGAAAAATTTTCACATATACAGTCATAATTCAAGCTATGTAACCATTTTAGCAATCAGCGACGTAGCAATTAAGGCAAAAAATTGCTGTTCCTTATTGGAGCCAGACACCAGCTCGAGTAAAGCTGCTGTAGAATAAAACTGTTGTGAAAAACAGAAGTTGAAACTTTATGGTTTTAGAGATCTGAATGTTTGTATCTGCTCTTTCTAGCTATTTGAAGAGAGCAAGACCCACTCTAACTGGCACCTGTGTTTCACTGAGAACACCAGAATTTCCGTGCTAAGTAACTTAGCAGAATTTTTGCCAAAGAGATGTTTGTGTATTCCAAAAAAACCCAAACATAGCATGAGCTACTTGGCATACTCTACCTTACCCCCAGTTATAAAAATACAAATATGATCCATATTATTGCTATGTAAACACAACAGTACCAGAATTTAAAATAAGATTTCTGCGTGGATAAAAAACTGATGACACAGACATATGGGTTTCCTTAAAACACCAACTAATTCATGAGACAAAGGTACAGATGAGAATTCACTGGAGGGAGTTGGTGGAGCAGAGCTCCTTCCCCAGCCCATCGGGCTGAGTTCCACTACACATCAAATAGACCTACAGTGCCTTGTCCCCCTCACAGTTATGCAGCAGCAAATCTATCTATTCAAAATCTATTTTCCTTTATGGCAAGGAAATTACCTCTGTGAGAGCCTTTGCTGTTAGGTCATTGTAAGATACACATTGTAAGACACACATCTCTTTACACTGACAAATCATTTATCCCACTACCCATAATACCTCCATGCCAGAAATTAGCTGGATATGTAATGATCCTGCCTGCAAAACTGGAAACATAAATATGGGGCAGGGAAGGAGAAATCCCCACAAATCTTGTGGGTTTGAAATGGTTGGGTTATATTAATTTGGTTATTGGGATTCCCCAGGTTGAAGCAACATCCTTGTGGGAGGAAAGGTATCTGTGATGCTGTTCCTGGCTCTATGCACTTCTTGAGTATGTACCCTCTGTCCAGCACTCCATAGTGATAAAATTCCCACTGCCCTGAGATTGAAATTACTTTAATGCTGTAAACAGCTATTTAAAAATGAGATTCCTCTGAAAGTTTACATTTTCTGTTGGTCAAAGGTGTCAGGTTAATGATTAGTTTAGAATAACTAAAAGTCACCTCAGATGACAAATTTTCATCCCTTTATTTTTGTAGCTGTTATTGCACAGACCTAATCCAGGATTTATTTCCACAAGTATTCATCATTTTTGTAGTTGAGTGTAATCCACTCCGTTGGTAATTAAAAATCTTAATTTATACACACAGACACTGTACTCTTGGTATTGTGTGACTTACACTCTATAGGTTGTCTTAATTTTGTTTCTTATTCCTTTTTCTAATTGCAGTAGGTGTCTCAGGATTGCCCATCACCTTCTAATGCTGTATTATGGGGAAACTTATTTCTGTTATTTCCTAGATAGTTATTTAGATAACATAAAACATATATTGAACAGTAAGGAATTAATCTCTCAGGATTAATTTACCATGAAATGGCTGATGTTTATTAAACCCATGACCTTCTTCCCAGGGACTTCATGCACCCATATGAGGTTTCCTAACCTACTCTTCTCAGTAAGCAGCCATTAAAGGAATCTAATCCCAAGTGGCACAGTAGAAGTAGCTTTGCAGCATGTTTTTAAAGACATTTTTAGTGCAAGTTCCTAAAACCCAACAAATCCAGCTGAAAAACAATGTTAAATTACTATCGTGTCAGTCGAGGAACAAGCTGCATCAACCAGGGCAGAGTGAGTCAGCGCCAGAGGAACTTCAGCTCTTCCCTGGGGAGCTCCACATCACGCAGAGCATCAGACTTTGCAGTTCCTTCCAAAAGTACTTTACTTGCATGCAGCAGGACAAACTGGTGGCCAAACATCTGTATTCCTACAAAACGTCTCCTTTTTCCAGGATGCGTTACATGCATTCCGAAATGTCAGTCACATGACCTCTCCAGCATGTCTTTCACATGGCCACAGTACTTCAGAATTTGGGTGTTTTGCTGTAGGTGTGACAACAACCTCCAGGGACACCAAGAGCACCCTCCCGCTGTCACTCTCACCCAGGCACTGCTGCTGCCCCCTGTCCCCACCAGCCTGCAGGCTGTGTGCCAGTGCTGGGAGAGCCACCAGCTCTCTGCATGGCCTGAAACCCAGCCTGAAAAATAGGGTTTGCGTGTTTGTGGTACCTTAGGGAATTCTAAGCCAAGCTCAGCTCTATTGGCTTAAGCATCTTCCCCAAGAGAACTTGGATATGGAAACTTCAATGGGGCCATACATTCTCAGACTGTGCAACATTTTATTCTATTTGTTTATTGTATTCATAAATAAAAATGCCTCATTAACTGCACAAATGAATTTCCTCTCCAATTATAGTCACCTTTTATTATCTATTTCAATACAGAAAAACAAGTAAGCACTGACATAAAACACTGCACTCTGTTGAATTCTGTATTTATTGAAAGTATTTTTAAAGTCCTTCTTTGTGAAGCTTTAAAACACTCAAGTTTATTTTTCTTCAGAAGCAAATCAGATTTTAAAATCTTCAGCAGACTGGAACATCCATCCTTCTAACTACTAGCAATATAAATTCTGCAAATACAGGACTATTATTCATCACAGAGCTCTCTTACCTCTGCAGAAATGAAAGAAATAATTTATAAAACCACACACATAACCCACACAAACCCATAAATTAAGAAGACTGTGAGAACCTATGATAGACTTAAGCCTGTTTAGAGGGAAGATGCTATTGGCACATATTGATTTCTGGTATGTTCAGAACAGCAGAGCGAGAGGATGGGACAGGGGCTAAATTTTCCCCAGATCTCAGAATAGTTTCGTTTCAGTATTTCTAGTACTGTTGTAGACATAATCATTTAAAGACATGAGAGAGGCAACAACAGGGAGAGACAATCTAATTAATAAAAAATCTTGCTATTAGATCACTGTGTTCCCTGTGGCAGTGTCCTCAGGAAAATAAGCTGGTAACTTTCTAAGCTTTGCTTCCAAGTGTGAGAGTGTGAACTTCTATTAGGCTTCCATGGACAGGGACTGGGCTGGGTGGAAAGTGACTTGTTAAAGATGCTGCAGTGAGATTTTGGAAGGGCTGTCCGCACCCAGACCTCCCTCCTGCCTGCTGCTTTAGCAGAAGCCTTTACTGATGTTCTTGTAAAATTAAAATGTACAGCTTCATTCTTACTAGTAGATAGAGTCACTAAGCCGCAGGCACAGGACTGGTCCCATTACAGCCAATATGCGTACATGCATGCTTCACCTTCAACATCTTTTTCACAGGAGCCCCAAACCAGCCTAGACATCAAATCCGAGTTGAGGAGATCATACCCAGAGTAGTGTCATCTACTGTTGTCCCTCTGCTCTGTGCCAATGGCCATGAGATCCGCTGGCAGACTCTGAAGCACTGCCCCTGGCCAGAATGGTGTTACTTAGGGGTGCTCCCTTCCCAGACGTTGGGAAAATATTAAAAGCTGGAATTGCATTGTGCAAGGGGCAGTGAGGGCTCTGTAACACAACAGGATGGTGGGGTTTGCCCTTCCATCCCTGTGTTTGACAGAAGCTCCACCTCAACAGCTCTGGAACCTATTGCCAAAGGTATCAGCCACTGAACCATTGGCTGAAAGTTGTGGGAGCTGTGGATTTGAATATGGTGATAGTACAGGCTTGAACATGTCTCTCTGCATTTCCAATGCTTCTGGCCAGCTATCTCATGCACAGGCTGTTATTTAAAATAACTGCCAGAGATTTAAGACCTAAAGAGCTGTATTTTTTTTTACTTATATGTAAAGATGTGCAACACACCATTTAATGATAGTTAATGGAGAAGTAGAAAAAGAAAACACATTTAAAGGCATCTGCTGAGTGCCATTAGTAATTATCATTCAAGCCTAGACATTATGAGCCAAATTTTCCTCAGCTGAACCTGACTACTAGTTAATGAAATTGCAGCCACTTTGGTCATGTAATTTTAAAGGTATTTTTGAAGCTCAAGGATGGAATTGATGGACAAAAGTGAGATGGACACAAGTTATGCTACCTTATCTCCCAAAGCTTATAGGAATCTTTCCAGCCACTGTACAACACAGCAGAGGAGAAATTTCAATCTGTTTTCTTTCTTTACAGACTCAGGACAGTAGAGCTAAATTAAATTCACCAGCCAAATCCACCTACCCATTTGCACTATTTTTCTACTCAAGTTACATTTTCTGACTTTTTTAGATTTTGCTACAAATAAAACTTGTCTGAAAGTAGGAGTTATATTTATTTTGGACTTTTTTCATGCTCAATACACTGATTTGAAGCTGTTTGGGTACAGCTTTACTAGCATTCTGTGGATTACTTTGTTGTGCGGCAGACTGAAAAAACACCATTCTGAAGGATGCATTAATAATAATAAAGTTGGTACTGTGATGTGATAATAAAAGGTGGTTTAGACAGTGTTATTTGGGGTAATTATAATTAGCAGTAGCCATTTAAAGGTCCCAGAATGTGTTTTGTAAGGGAAGAAATGTTAACCCTAGTGTCTTGGCCAGTCTCCAGCATAAGCAATTACATTCTTCCCACAGTAGTTAACTATCCCTTGTTGCTTCAATTAGATATGGTATTCTTCAGTTTCTCTCTGAGCGCTGCTGAGTTGTGTTGCTGGTGCTGTTATCCGACTGTTTCGTTCCAGCCGAGAGGTCCCAGTATTTCAGTTATAAATGAAGTCTTCTCTGCATGTAAAAGGCTTCTTGAGCACAGTCTCAGAGCACTGCATAAATCAATAAACAACAGATGCACTTGATATTGTACACTGACTTGAGGGCAGGAGGAAAAAAAACAAAAGGGAGGAATGGTACTGGCAGAAAGATAACCCCAGGCTATGAATAAAACATGCACACCTATACCCATGAAGGGTGCACAGAGCAGTGAAAGGGCAAAGGCAGTAACAAAGGGCTTTGTCCTGGAGGAGGAAAACAAATTAAACCCAGAAAAACTGGTTTACCATTGAATCAACCACACAGCATCCAAAGAGACTTAATGCCAGATAATTTTAGGAATGGAAATAAGGACAGCTAGTTTCCCTCTGTAAAGGGTGAAAGCAAGAAAAGAGATTTAAAAAGCAACATGACTGACACCATTGCAACCTTGCATGGTTAAAAGTACTTTATAGCTGCAGTTAGGTGGGATGTACCTCAATTTCCAGAGAACTGTTTAAAGGAATCTTCCCACAAACTAAGCAATTCTTGCATATCCATTCCATATCCCAGGGGTATTTTACAGCAAAATAATAATGTGACTACATCCCAAGAGATCTCTAGAAAACTACAAGTTATAGCCAGGATAAGAATGTGTAAAAAGGACAGGGGATAAGAACAAAATGTTAAAAATATCTCCTTTGTCTTCACAAGCTGGATTACTCTACTGAATAATCTGAACTCTTGTTCTCTATCCATCTTTCTTCTACTTTTCCACTTATTCTTTTTTGTGTGTAGTATTAGATTTCCATAAATAGAAACATCCTGTTGTGGTTTTGGACTATATGTAGAAGGAGGAGAGGAGCACTTCAAGTACTTCATCTGTGAGGTCTAGTTTATTGCTGTCAGGGTGGTAAGGGAGTCATAAGGGGGTTGAGTTTTTTCATTTTCATAAAATGTCATGCTGTTGCAGAAAAGCTGCTGATATGCCTGTTAAACCATGCTCATCCTCACAATCTGGAGTTTCTCTGGCTCTTTTGCCCCAACACTTCACATCCCCATCAGAGCAGCTTTGAATATTCTCATAGGTATCTCCTCCTGCTTCAACCCACCCTCACAAAAGTCACCTGGTTAACTGTCCCGTCTTGAGTCAGAGTTGAAGGGTAAGAAATTGAGCTACAGGTGTAGGAGTTTGAGCTTCATTTTGTTGTTTCCTCTTAGTAGAAATATTACTGAGAGGACTTCTGAACCAAGGGGATGCAGCTGAGGTGTATTTGAAATATATTGTGCTGTAGCACAAACGCTCCAGACCATGAGGGGCAGTTCTGCCATGTTCAACTGGAGACTTCAGACAGACCCCAAAGGATACAGGTCCAAAAAATAAGTTTCCGTTGACCTTTCAAGACAGGCAGTGAGATTCTGATGCAGAATTAGATGTCATTCTGAAATACAAATTGTTGAAATTCAAACTCATTAGGTTTAACTTCTGTGCAGGAAGATCCCATTTATGACATTTTGTGTGTTTTGAATATTTCCTCTATAATTCTATTGTTTTCATCTTCATGAAACTTCTCAGGACTGTTTGGTAAATTACAGACCAGGTTTTCTAACCTGATGAACAAACTATGCCAACTATGACCATACTTTGTTTCTAGATGATCTCATTTTCAGTTGGGTCTAATTGCTTTCTACATTGGATACTGGGCATGACCCATTAAACATCCTTGTCTTATGATCCAGCTGAAAGTCGTTGCCCCACTTAGTATTATAACCCAATATGAAAGAAAAACTGCTACAGGGAACAAGCAGATCTCAAGAAAAGAGCAGTGCCATTCAGAGAAAGGAAGGCAAGTGATGGAAAGCAAAACCTCTGGTTTATTTGTATCTTTTATTGATGCTGACAAGATGAAAATGGTTTGCATTTCACACAATGGAAGGTCAGAAAGGGATTAATCCCCACCATCTCACCTGGTTCCCCTTCACCTAAGGATTAATTCAGAACAATACTTATGGCATCAGGAAGAGAAGACAGCTGGTGGGACTTTGACAGGTGGGACTAGCTGACTGTACCAGCATACATCACTGAGATTTGGGGAAGTCCTGGCTAAAACTACTGCATCAGACACTTGTTAGGGGTGCTGGTTATAACTCTGAACCATGCAGAAACAAGAAGGAATCAATAACAGTCTTTCTGCATATTCTGCTTTTCTTGCAATGTTCAAATGCACCTTTTTTGTTCCAGGCTTTCTGCAGTCCTTGATATCCCATCCTCAGAAATAATCATCTCAACACTGTTTAAATACAGAAATCAAAAGGATTTAATGAAAAGAGGGCAACCATGGTGATGCCTCGAAGTGGCTACCCGAAAACAGAGGCTACACAAGATTAAGAGAATAAAAGTAGGTATTTATTTGAAGGGCCTTCAAAGGTACACCCTGGGCAGTCAAAAGCCTCTGAGGGGCTCCACTCAAGATGGACTCTGGGTCACAGGTTCCTCACACTTTTTAAAGTTTGGTCCATTTGCGTATCAGGGTTAATTCTCCAATTATATCTTCAGTTAATGATGTAATTACCACAAATTTGCCCCTCCTCTCAAAGGCTTTAGTTTACATATTTTGGGGCCTGGGACAACAAGGTGTCCTTGGAGAGCAAACCTAGAGAGGGGTTCTTATGTCTAACCAGCATGAGAGAACAGCAGCTAGCAGGCCACGCGAAACTTCAGAGTTACACGCTAGGCAGTACAGGATTTGAAAAATATACAAGTTAAAAACCTAAGGCATCAATGGAGGAAAAAAAGAAAGAGCTTTCCACCTGGAAAACATGGGAAACAGAGAACCCTGGCAGAGAAGGGATGGAAGCAGTTTAGCAGGTAGGACTAGAAATCCTTATGGTTATCTTACAGCACTTTTAGAATCATCTTACCTCCACGACTCCAAGAGGGGGCCTGTGGGAGACTCAGTGCTGGATTACTGACTTGGCCTAGAATATAAGGCTGGAGAGGGTGATTAAAAGCACAAGGGATGCTGTGTGCTGAAGAGATAGAGTCTAAGTTTCTTGTGCACACTCTTATGCCTCCACCACCTGAAGTATCTCCCAGCACTCATCCCACTTCACATGAGCAAGAGCCGAAACCTCTGCTCCAGACTGTGAATATTCATTCGTTGCATTCACCCAGAACATGCTCCCCATGGACAACCAGGGAGCTCTTGCCTCCCATAGCAAACTCAGTGCCAGGTGACCAGCCAGCCTCCAGGATGAAGGGCACACCTGGGCCTTGCTGTCTGGTTTCAACCACAAGTTTCTGTTCTTCTCAAGCAAGAAAATGAAAGCAGCCACCATCCACACCCCAGCTGTAGTCCCACCCTGCACTATTTTAGGATGATTGCTGCCAGCATCTCTCAGCTGCCTGGGTCAGCTCTGTGGGCAGCTGTCCTTCTGCAAAAGTCTCACTGCACTGTGCCTCTGATTCACCAGGGAGACAGGCAGGGATTGCACACACCAGATAGCAACCAATGTTTTGAGGCAGTCATGTTCCCGGCAGAGACAGAGCTGGTCTCCAGATTGGCTCAAGTCTCTGGACAGCTGGGCAGGAGGAGACCTTAGCAGTGGAATCATTCCATCCCAGGGCCAGTACAGGGACCAAGGCTGCTCTGTGCTGAATTGCAGCACAATGGTGTGAGTTGTGATACATAAGCTGATGCTGGATGAATGATTGGTGAGGATCAGGAAGGGTTAAGTACAGGCAGAGCGTAGTTTTACTTCATCAAAGCGTTTTTCCAGTCAAACCATCTTCCTTGCTGTGCATTGTAGGTACACATATATCTGTGTACACACACGCATTCAAGTGTTTTAATGGCTGCTATGTACCTCTCACAACACCAGCCCAAGGAACATCTCTGGGACCAGAGAGCAGCTGGTTTTCACAGAAACCTGACGCTAGAGGGCCAGGCAGACTTTCCCAGGAGATTTTGGGGATCAGCTGCTGTAATGGACCTAGGAAAACCCTTCAGACAGGTAAAGAGGTACAGGTGTACATGTTTGGGATCAGAAGAGCATTGTTGTGAATTCCTGGCTCTGGTCAGAGATCAGAAACGGTGTAGACATGAGAAGTTGAAGAGGTATCAGTGCTATGCTGTTCCTGATACTAAATGTTTGAAAGATGGAGGAGAAAATATGGGGAATAAGCCTCTTACCTTGGCTAGTGACTCTGTCCTGTTTCTGGACCTTTCTGTGGACACCTGAGAACTAAGAAGATTCCCAATTATTTTCCTTCTTTCCTTCATGACTCTGTTCCTTATGTTTGGATTTCTCCTTTTGTGGGAATATGGGGGGCTGGCTTTGTTCCTGAGCTCAGGAAACAGCTGCTCCTCACCTTCCAGGCTGCAGTCAGACTTGCTGCAGTACAGGCAAGCTTTCCCTGTCCAGATGCCAGATTGGCCACTGACAACCCCAGTCCTCTTGCAGGTCCTCTAAGGACAGCTGGCCTTGCCTCTGTGCCTTTCCCTCACTGCTTTTTCTGAAGCATCTCTGCAGCTAGGGTTCAGAAAGTGGCATCTTGCTGCAAAAGAGCCTTCCTAGCCTAATGCCCAGCAGGGCTAAAACCTCTGCCTCTATCTAGTCAGGACTCCATTGGGTAAGACTGGGTCAGGAAGATAAGAATGTTGTATACACAGTGTGATATGGCTATTGCATTGGCTGCTTCAAGAGGTATTTTGGAAAATCCAGTCTTTCAGTGGTGCAGAATTCTAATACAAGACAGGCCTCATTCAAAGAAAAATAACCAAGGAAAGGTGTGTTGCAGACATGAGCTGCAAAAGAAAGTTCAGTGCAAACATAGTTAACAAAAGTCCAGTGGAGGCAAACAGCAAAAAAAAAGTGGAATCACAGGGCCCAAAATTTGCAGCAACTGGAGAGCATGATCCTGGGTGGCAATGAGCAGAACTTAGAAAGAACAGCAAAAACCGTTGCAATAACTGTGGATGGCTGGATTTGGACAGGCAATACTGACCAAGTATAAAGTCTACTGACAGAGAGTTAATCCATCAAACAGCTTTGAACACATTTGAAACAGGCAGAAGGAGTTTATAAACACCTGGCATTTTGTATTAGAGGTTCAAGGCATTTTTCACCAATTACTAGAAGTGTTTGAGCTTTAACACATCATCAAACCACATTTTCACATTGAAGGATATGCAATATGCATATATGTACATACATATGTATGTATAGATACAATAAAACAGGAGGCATCCCCAGTCCAGAATGCAGTGAAGGCAGACACTGCAGCTCTCCAGCAATGTCTGACATTATCATCAGCAGATGGAAATATTCTCTCCCAGAAAACAAACCAAGCAAACCTACACTCTGCAAGGAAAAAGAACAATTGTAGTAATCAGTTTGAAAGGATTTTTTTTGTAATAAAACCACTGTAAGCTCCAATGAAATACCTAGAGGCTTCATTAGAAGGCCCCAGATACGTGGTTTTGAACTAGTTACTGTAAGGGAATGTGGAGAGCAGTAGCAATTATGCCTCCAGAGAACCAAAAGCAACTTTCTGTAGTTTGGAGGCTAACTTTGAACTGGAGAAACACAGGCAGGCACAACAGGAAGAAATAAGTGTTTGATTTTACCCTTACTGTATGCATCCTATTTTGACAGATTTCAAGACTGTTAGGGGAAAAGATTTATTTTATCTACCAGGATTATCTGCCTCCATGTAGATATGTCACTTATTTTTGCACTGGCAAGTATTTTTGTGTCCACTTCTGCCTCTTGCTGTGATCCTGATGTGTAATGTGTGCACTACAGTTTGAGTTTGAGCTCATGCCATTCTAGGATAAAGAAAATAAGAAGCAGGTGGAGTGGCTGAGGGGGCTAACAAAACTGGCTGAGGGAATACAAGGGAATAAATACAGAAATTTCTTTATAATGAAAGCTTTCAAGTTTGATTTGTGGACATTTAAATGAATCACAGAATCTCAGAATAAGCTGAGTTGGAAGGGACTCACCGGGACCACCAAGTCCAACTCCTGGCCCTTCACAGCAACATCTCCAAGAGTCATAGCATGTGCCCAAGAGCATTGTCCAAACACCTCCTGAACTCTGTCAGGCTGGTGCTGTGACCACTTCCCTGGGGAGCCTGTTCCAGTGCCCAACTACCCTCTGGATGAAGAGCCTTTTCTAACATCCAAACTAAACCTTCCCTGACACAGCTTCAGGTCATTCCCTGGGCCCTGTCACTGGTCACCAGAGAGAAAAAACTTTCATCTTGGAGATTTATGAGTCTTGTAAATGGAATGCAAGCGTACTGACAGTAGGCTGGCTTAATCCGCCTTGGTGGATCCTCTGAGGAGCAGTTTACAGGTATCACAGAGATACCTTGACCACAAATGGAAAGTTTCTACTTTACAGTATGGTTTCATTATGTCCAAGTGGGACAACCTAGGACAGAGGCGAACATGCACACTCCAAAATTCAGCTCAAGTTGGCAGATGCCCAATTGCAAGGCAGCTAGGTTAGACTGGAAGTTGAGTGTCACTGTCTCTCCCTGACAGACATGCATGCTGAAGGTTGAAGCATAATTTGACTCAAGGGAGGAGCTTGAATGTGTAGATAGGATGGAGTTTGGGTCAGATTCACTATTAAAATGAACTCTAAGTGTTTGGAATAAACTCTACTGTAAGGCTGATACTGTCATTGCCTATCCTCTGTTTCATGTTTTCTTTTACCAGACACTTACTGAGAGATTAGGGTGAAACTTTTCTCTGTCTCTTTGACACCAGTGTCTGTGGTTTCATGTAGCCTCTGTTTCTCATCTCTTCTGGAATAGATGGCAATCCAGTTTTTATGTTGCTTCCTCAGTGAAGCTGAGAAAACTATGCATTCAGAAAAATTCATTCCCCAAGTAGTTCCATTGAAGGGATCATGACCCTAAATTTATTCATTAGCTCAAATTGTCAACAATTTTCTGTAGCAATTTATTCCTTGACCCTCAAGTGGTCAAGAACAGTCAGTACATGCCATGTGAGGTTAGCACTTACTGAAATACAGCACTTAGGCTTCTAGAGAGCTTCTTTTTTCTCCCGTGCAGGTGTTCACTGGTTTGAGAGACTTCCTATGGCTTACCATCAATTCCAACTGTAACAAGATCATTCTCCATCAAAATGGGAAAGCCAGTGGGACCAGAAGTGCTCCAAAACAGATGGATTATTTTCCAGTCTAGGTCACTGATAAAATGACCTTTAGTCTTAACAAACATTCCCAATGGGAACTGTGAGTCTGAAATCTAAAATTCAAGATTCATATATGGTGACTTAAAATAGGAAACATAAGTTCACTAGAACCTTTCATGTCAGGATGTCAACAGGTGAACAGTTGATGAAAATTCCCCAAAATTGATTTCAAGACATTTGGTAAAGACCACCTTGTTTAGACAGAAGACCTGCTGGACAAAAAAAAAATTATTTGTTTTGAAATTGATACATCCTCTTCTTTCCAAGCTTACCCTCATGGGAATGTCTAACAAGGGAAAACCAGACAGGGATTGTCAGCATCCACAACAAGACGAATGGACCAATGGACCAATGGACCAATGGACCAATGGACCAATGGACCAATGGACCAATGGACCAGTATCCGGTCTCCTTTAGAAGGCTTTCAAAATGCAGAGTGATAAATCTGGACATGATTTTTCTGAGTCTAAGTTAGTTTGGCATGCCGGTAGTGGCATCAGTGGATAGATGCCACATTTTTTACATGGGGTCCCTCATGGGAACGCTTAGGCAGCGCTCTGCCAGCACCCACCCGTGCACACGATCTCACCCGCGCAGGTAGACACAAGCAGCCACACACACACACACAGAGTCTACGCATGAACCAGAGACGAAAAGGCGAGAGGGGCTCTCTGCGTGCAATTCCGAGGCGTTTAATGGAACCGACACACTCAAAGGGAACAGAGGCAAAGAACACAGAACAAAAGCCCGCGCATGGTTTTATCCCGGAGGGTCCCAGGGGCAGGCAGAGCATCAGAAGCCAACAGTCTGAGGGCTGCGGGGTAGAGGCAAGGGTGAGTGACATAACAGAGGCCAATGGGAGAAGCGGGGCGGGGGAGAGGACCAGGGGCCAGTAGGGTCTCAGTGAAGGGAGAACTTTCTAGCACAGTGGTGTGGGGAGAGACCACTTCATAGTAACATGGGAGGTGTAATGTGGACTTAGCCACCACAACAGTTCGGGCGTGGTTGACTAGTACCATTCACCTTTTTTCCACAGCTTGCTGGGAAGCTGTGTTTATCCTTTTCTATCCATCCTCTGAAATGTATTTCTCTACTCTCTGAAATGCAGTGCTGGTGTAGGAAGGGCATGAATACACACACGTGGGTGCCTTTTCTGCAGCTCAAATCTGTTCTTCCTCAGGCTATGGAACCACTTCGTATACAGCAATAATAGGCCGCAAACATTACATGTACTCTGACAGCTGTAAAGCCACATTTCAGAGATACAAATTTTTTGTAACTCATATATCTTTTCCCTCCTACACACACACGTTTTGCCTTTTTGATAGCAAAATGGGCCCTGCAGTCTGTGTAAAAGCATTGCTCACTAATGCTCCATGGCAGCATAGCATATGACACATATTCGGCAAGCACACCCATATCCGCCCCCTGGCATAAAGCAAATCAGAATTCTCAGGAAAGGATAAGGTTAAGTTAGTCTAATGGCAAAGGGAAAAACATCTAAAAGATAACTAATCTAAAGTGATGGTTTGCCTTTTGCACAGTGAGAGGGATATTTAATTGCTGCACACAGAACTGCATGCTTCTCTGATCCTATAAAAGAAGTAACTTCCTTCTGACCAGAAAAACTCAGAAGTCTTTCCCCAACCAAGTCTCCCACTGAAGCAAACAGTTGCAGAATGAAGATTTGGTTCTCACTGCGTGAGGCAAATAACCAATATAATTCTCTAAGCAAGGCAAGCATGCATGAAGCAAGTAAGCCTCTCCCCAGGATTTAGTTGTTCTCTTAAATTCCTGGAAATGTTGCTGCTTTGGCATCCTGTCCTAGTAGAGCATAAAGATATGCAGATTTCCGAGCAGTGACCACACCTAATGCTGGAAGTAAAACACATATATAGAAATAAACTTCCACAGTTATAGCCATGAAAAAAGTACAGAAAAAAAATTAGTTTCACTGATTCTACACAAGAGAGGAGCTGATGAAGATTATCCAGGGTAAGACTGACAACTGGAGAATAGTTACTTTAGCATTTATGAATCAATATGTGACATCACCCACACACTCACACAGAGTTCAATGTGTAGATGTATATATGTCACAAACATCAGGGAAATATTCAGTTTAAAGTATTTCTTCAGCACATGAAAACTGACAGGTTGTGTGGACTTGAGGAAGTTGTTCCAGGAGACCTAAGATTTTATATAATATGGTCAGAGATGGATGGTTCATCTGGGCTAAGCTAAGACATAAATTAGAGTTTAAGAATTAATTTCAGGTTTTCTCCACTTCCACCTGAGATAGGTCATCAAATATAATAATTTTCTATTACATTTCTGGATGCATTAGAAGACTGAAATGTAAAAATTTGCACTACTTAGCCTGTAAGTGCCTGATCATTAGAACAGACAGATATCAGAGGGGCAGCCCCTAAATGAAGCTTCTGGCAGAGAAGGAAAAGGAGTCTGTATCAGAATTTCTCTCTGTCGTCCTCATGACACCTAGAAGGGTGTTTCAAAGTAGGGGTGGTTTCTTTTCTTCCACCTCAGAGAAAAATTAAGATCCGTTTCCAGGTATGTTATCTTTCACCACAGGTAGTACACTGCTTCTCCCAGTCCCAGGACTCTGTGCTTCCTTGTTCATCCCCAGATGCTCAGGTCACACTATCACCCAGCCAACACGTTTTCTGGTAAATCTACCCCTTATAATTAACTTGCTGAAACACACGAACCCAGAGATAAACCTGGATATAAAAAATCCTGACTATTCTGCCCTGTAAGAGCCATGAGGAACAGGAATTTTATTACAGTGGTGTGGAAATAACTAATATTAGGGGCTCTAAACTTTCCTTAGAAGTATTACAAGATAAAGCTGCACATTACTTGTTATCATGAGGATTTAGCACTCCTATTAAATTATCCACTAATTTAATCCAACCACCCGGAGTGAATGCTGCAACTTGATCTGAACATGTAGGGTGGACCCAACTATAAAAATTGATTTACATACACACTCAAATAGCCTGGCTAGCACGTCAGGAAAGCCCAGTTCTGCCTATGGCAACAAAATGCCTGGCTTCCAGTTGTCTGCAACAGGGGGTGAATGCAAGAGTCCTTTTGAAAAGTGACAAAAAATCCATTTGCAAACTAAGAAGCAAGAAGTGTGAAAGAGGAGAGAGCAGCAACAACAACCCTCCCATCCACACTGCTGCCTACAGGTAGGCGAGGTGCCCCTGAAGTCCCCATCCCCAGGCTGGGCTGGGTCCCACCTAACTCATACTTTTGGTGGATGCATACGGCCAGGCAGGAGCCATTCCAGACCCAAGGTTGGAAGTGGGGTCTGAGCAGTGCCCCTTGTGCCCAGTCACCACAGGCACATTTTACAGGCAACAGGCACTTGAGATTATGGGTTGTCAAACTCTATGGACTGCCAAATCACACCTCAAAGGCATTTTCTATCACCATGAGCCTTGCAAGGTACTTGAAATGTCTGTGTTTGCTCATGGAAAAACCATAGTGGAGCCCAGCTCTGCCCTGGTTGCAGACTTTCTGTTTTGCATGTAGGGGACACCAGTCTTACCAATAAACTCTTGCCAATAATGCACCGAGTACCTCTCTCCCCATTCCCATCACCTTTGCTATGCTGTGGGCACCTGCCCTGTCTGTAGACAAACTGCATTGGTATGTCCACGGACCTCTGGGTAAGGCAAGTGAGTCTATGCTGCAAGGACAGCTGAGAATGGCAGGGATAGAGAGGTTCAGTGATGGTGAGAGATAGGCTTTGGTCTGGAGTGTGTTTGGTGAGGCAAGAAGCATACGGCTACTTGTCCAGAGAGAGGGGAGAGCTCTCCACATTCCCCCTGCCACAGTGGGCTGGTACCTGTGTCATGTGAGGACCTGCAGGCTCATTTTAATTCAGATGTGAAATGTGATGAAGAGCAACTTTACTCCTTGGCCCCTGTCATGATCCCCCATAGCACATTAGCACATGAAAGCAGAGGGAAGGAGAGCTGCCGGAAAGCCAGCAGAGATTGCTTGAGCAGTTATGCAGCCTTTCCTGAGAGAACAGGGTGAAACTAATGTAGTAAGATTTTCCCAGCAGATAACAAAGGCAATCTGGCCATAAAAAGGTCCAGTTCCTACACATTAAAGGCAGTTTACAATTGCAGGCATTTTCGGCAGCCCTCCACAGATGCGAGGAGTTGCTCACATACATGAACATGTGCAGAATCAGAGCTTTACTCTGTTCACAAACCAAACCATAAGCTGGCTGGCATACACTTATTTTGTCAGGGTTTGCAAGAGCTTGGCCAGCACCAAGAAAACACTTGGCAGAAAATTTGCTTGTCTGCTTTGGGTCCCAGTTTCTCTATAAGAGTCTTTATTTCTTGCCTTTTTATTGCAGCATTGCTCTTAATTTAGGCAAAGAGGTTTTGTAAGGAAAGAGAGGCTTTATCTGGAAATCTCAAAAAAAAAAAATCAGTGAAGTTGGGAAAGTGGTGGGACAGAAAGGCAGGGCAGTTCCTCACTCCTGCAGAGGTGGGGAGGGTTGCAGGTGCTACTTAAAAGATCTGCTGCTACATCCATGTGAGACTCTGCTCAGCCACCACACTCACTCCTGAGCACTCTCTGCACCCCACTCGTGACAAGCGGAGGTGTCAGGCTGTTTCCCTGCACTAAGGTGCACCATGGCAAAGCATAGTGCACAGGCAAGCTGAGGTCTGCCAAGAGAGCTAAAGGCATCAGTTAAGCAGTGAGGCTGCACTAGCCCAGTGTAAAAAAGAGAAAGAGCATCTCTGAGCAATGCTCCTAGATCTGGCCCCTCCAAAAAGCAACCCTCTGCTTGGCCAAGCCCTCCCTTATGCAGGCACCTTCTAGTTCCTCTTCAACTTTTATTTCAATACACAGAGGCTTTTCACATTTGCTTTTAAATAAAACATCAGTGGCTATATATAAACAATCCATATCAGTTGCCTGGTAAGCCAGAACAATTCCTTTGCTGCTTTTAAAAAAAATATTAAAAGCAGAAGCTCTAATGGAGCTGAGTATTGCTAATGCTCAGGCCCTAAAATCCTAACTAAAACCCTGGACAATAAGCAGCTCATATTGAATCACTCTACCATGTGATTATTTTATTGGGGCTTTGTTTCATTTCTACTGCAACTGTTCATGGACCTGTAAGTAATTTTATCCAACCTGTTATTTACTGCAAATGCAGTCTTTAGACACAGACAAAGTCTACCTCATACTTACTACTAATTTCATTTCCAGTCATATATCAATAGTTTGGAGACTTGAATCTTTTCTTAGGAGGATATTTTCACTGATTCTGTCCAGTTTAAAATGTAAAAAGTGTTTGTGACTAAAGCCTGCTTTTTGAACAGTTTCCCCGGAATGAAGCTTAAAAATCCTTAACAAGACTGTAAAAAGTTGTAAAATAATCCCTTCGCAGGTTACAGATGGAGACTGCTACCAATCACAGTCTCCGCAATTAAAGCCAACAGCTGTGTCTTGTGTTTGCATAGTGACTTAGAATAAATAAATATTTCTGTGGACAATGACTCTTGTTCCACTTTCCCGTGCCACTCTTCTTAACTGAGGAAGTTACAGCTCCTTCCCTCTCCTTTCAGTCAGCCTTGCACTTCCTCTTCTTGCCCTCAGCTGGATGATTTTTCAAGCAGTTGCCCAGAGTGAGGAAAGTCTTTGAGCAATCACTGAAAAAGAGTAGGAGTATGTGCTCCGTAGCCTTCAGAGAGAGGAATAGGACATTACTAAAACATAAGGACCAGACAACAGCTATGCAAGCTTATGCTCTCAGGAGGGAATTGGCTTCATCTAAATTTATCCTTTCAGAAGTTGCTGCCTTCTGTAAAGCAGTCAGCTGGCATCCGTCCACAGCCAACAGGGAGAGACAAGGCATAGTTGGAGAAGGATTCCTCTGCAATCAGCATCTAAGACTGGTAAGAAGATTCCTCACTCCCAACTCTGTTTATCTCTCCCCACTGATTTAGAAGAAGTCTTGTTTTAGGAGGTCCAGGGTTTGACTGTGGACACAAAGCCAGGGGCACCTCTGTTGTCATGCTGGGTGAGGTTCTCTTCCACTGTCCCTGATGTATGAAGTTGTGGCACAGGTCCAACCACCCTTCTCAGAGCTTAGTGAAAGAACAGAGTGAGCAGGAAGGGTGGACATTAAAACAGCATGCAGCAGAACTACCCTTTGTACCCATGCAGATTGCAAAAATCACATTGTCTGTACCACCCTTTGAAGTGGGTCTGTACCTTTCAAGACCCACTTCAAAGAAGCCAGTGGGCATGCAGCCATACTGCTGTTGTCTCCTCATGTCCCCAGCCCCCTGCAAAACAGGTGGAGGTCACCTGTCAGAGGTGGTCATCTCCACCCTGTTCACTGGGACATGGGCCTGGCAACATTCTGTCAACTCTACATTGCCTGCCCATGTGCTGGAGGACAGTCCAGCTGCAGCTCAGCCTCAAAACATTCCCATAGCAAAGAACAAGCTCCCTCTGCCTGCTGGACAACTGGCTGTAAGGTTCCTCCAAGCTGCCCCTATCCAACTCCACCGGTTAGACCCCAACAGCCTGAGGAGTGGACTGGCACACCCAGGGGACTTCCCTGTCCTTGCAAAATGCTATCAGCCCAAACCAGGTGTAAACAGAAAGAGGCCAGGCTGAGCACTGGGAGGGAAGGCTGTGGCTGCTGCCAGCATTTCAGTTTGACCAGGCCAGCCACCCTGGCATCACCTCCTGGCTGCACAGGCCAGCAAGTGTCTTGGGCACTTCTCCAGTGGAGCGGGAAACCCTTGTCTCAGTGTTCTGCTAATTGCCAGCAGGGCACACAGACACCTCAGCTCAGGGCACAGAACATTCAAAGCCATCCTCAGCCATCCTAACCATGGTGCCCAACTACTTCTGCAGCTCCTTCTTCAGAAGGACACTGCTTGTTGTCCAGATATTTGCATTCAGTATGGGCAGAAGGAAAAGCCTGAAATTTGTCTTCAAATCTCTCAAAGACTGAAAAGGAATCACACTTCACCATCTAACCATTTGGGAGCTGGAAGGCTGTCAGGCGGAGATATCTCCTCCTGTCCAGCTGTTGTCGTGGGGCTGCAGAGGAAGAGTGTTGTATGACATCCTGACCTATTGTCCCATAAAAGCAAAGTTCTCCTCAAATTACCTGCTCCTCTGTGAAAAGTCAGTGCCATCACTGTAAACAAAGAAGAAATATGGTCTGATTTTCTTAGCAAATTTTCTCAGAGAGCAACCTGAAGAAACATTGAGGCTTTTAATCAGTCATCCTGACGGGCCACGCGCTGATCAAAGTAAGAGTGTAAAATATCTTCTCCACTGAAACTCTTCTGTGAAGGAGCTATTTGTTCATAAGAGGTTGCAGCTCATAAACATTTGAAGGAAGAAAGGATTTGGTGCCTTGCAACCAAATTGTAAAGATTAAGGGGACCCAGAGCTCTGGAGACAACAATGATTTGAAAATGAGGGTGAGCGCAGAAATAACCCCAGGTGACTGGGCAAACTACAGCCTTCCTGTACTGTCTATGACAACATCACTGGCGCTTCATTTCCCAGGGAATTATTAAGACTCAAGGGGTTGCATCCTACTTTCCTTTACCAGCAGAGATGCTTTTTCCCAGTGGATTGCAGTGTGAATTTCCTCTCTTTATGAGAAAGACCAGACATGCTCCAAGGGCTGCCTTTGTCCTCACCACAGAGCTGAGTGTAAGCAGTGCCTGGACTTAGGCTGCACTCCCAGAGTCAGACAGGTTGGCTAAGATGAATTGATGATACTTAGCTGCAGGTAAGCACAGATGTGGATGGTACTGCAGGCATGCCAGGGACTGCTGGTAGCTCTGTGCACATTTATGTTGCATGGTGAAGCTCAGCACAGAGATCCTTAGGCACAACATAGCCAGCATGAAGTGAGTAAGATTTGTGCATGGTGCTGTGCTATGTCAGAGAGACATCACTTGGGGTAATCTTGGCTGCTCTTCTCCATGTGGCACTATACAGTGTGTACACTTGCTGTCGGTCATGCCCTCACATTTCTGCCTACCCCAGATGCTCACACTACAGGCTTGAACTGATTTTTTATATATTTCTGGGATGTGTAATGTTCCTTCTCTCAGCAACTTCACCACCCAGAATCCAAAGAAGAGGGTGGAGAAACACAGAGGGTCATGGAGTAAAAATACCTGTAGTATCAGCTACAGTACTTACACTACAGAACTGTGGAGACCATGTGCTATTTTTTAGGAACACAAAACACTGAAAAATGCATGTTTCCAAGGATAACAAGTTCCTCACTGCCCAGAGTTGACCATAGCTTCATGGGAGACAGTGGGGTCTTCAGAGGATGAAGCACAGGTTTGGGTCTTGAAGGGAGGTGTCTGGGTCCTGCCCTTGGCTTTATCAGCCAGCGTACAACACATAGGTTACGTGCAAGCTTCTCTCTGCTGAGTACCTTCTGTCAGTGAAACACGGATGCTCATCGTTTTCAGCAAAACTCTTTCTTACATACTCGTGAACAGCATTCTCCGAGACGAAGATGTTAATGTGCTACCTCTGTTCTGGGAGAGAGATCACTCTGGCGGTCCCTCCAGAAAGTGTCTTACCATTTTTGGGAAAGACTGCTTAGTTTAGGTTTTGTGTGCCCTAGCTAAGGCAGTACACAGAGAAGAGCAAGGCAAGGGTCTCAGTGCTGCTTCTGAGATAGCTCATCCAGAACCATTTCCTCTCAGGGGCAATGCCACTGCAGCACTGAACAAGAATTGTTGGGAAGGCTTCAGTCCAATGCAGTCTGCAGCTGCTGAATGACAAGTGATAGCCAAATGAGGACTGCTACCTGCAGTAGCTGACCATGGAGTTTGGGAGAACCACAACATCAGTTCCATTTTTTTTCTCCTCCCCCCTCATTCTGCCTGCTGTTATTCTGTGCCCAGACATTGAGGTTCTGGATCTGCTGGGATTTTATTTTACATTTTTAAAGAAATCTGGTTTTTGGACTTCTGCCTCTTTGTTGGCTGATGAAGGTGGATGAAGAAGTATGGGATTCTTTGCGGCACGTCAGACAGTGCTGCAAGCCTTTGCTTGGACAGCTGTCACTTGAGGTTGACAATCTGGCAAAGACAGACATGCAGAAACTTCCATATTGTGGTTAAGGCTGTGATGTATTAGAAAAGCTTGATGTTCTCATTTAGTTGGCTTCAGCTTTGCTTACATCCCTGAGATTACACAGATGGCTCTGGCTTGCAATCTGCTCCAGGCTGTATCTGTGAATGAGCTCCCAAAGTGGTATCTGTAGAGCTCCCTGATGACTTTGGCATCTTTGATCACCAGGTGACATCACCTGTCTGCCTTCCCCTGAGCAGGGATGCCTTGCACGAACAGTTGGGTTTGTTCCTTGGAGAACTCAAAAGGCCATGAGGGACATAACCAGATTTAAAATTTTCAAAATTGACAAAGATGCTCAGTCAAGCAAACATCATTCATTTCAGCTGAGAGCTGCTATTGAAACCCCAATTCACACTGAACCATCAGGGCTGTTTAAGCAGCAAATTATTCCAAAATATACTTTAACATACTAGGTTCCTAAAATGTAATGTGGCTGGGGTTTTTTACTATAACAGGTCCCTGCATCTTCACATCATTGTATTCCAAGAAATACACTGAATCCCTACTTGCAGTGTTCAAGAGGTTTTTCCACTCTTGGAAACAACACTGTTTTAAATACAGTTGTGCATGCGTGTACACACACATACAAATAATATATTTTTATACACATACATATACATACATATATATATATACACCCTGTCTAAAATGGATTCACTCTGAATTGTAACCCAACCAACTCTAAAATGCTGCACCATAAAAAAGCAATCACTTAGCACACAGAACAGTAGAAAAAAACATACAGACACTTTGGGATCAGGTGGCACCAATGCGCACAAGTTAAAACTTTATGTACTATGCAGCACTGGCAGAGGAGTGGGAATAAAAATATGAGAGAAATCTGTAGTTTAAGGAATGGTGTTTTAGTCTTTGATATTTAACAAAGTGAAAAACCCGTGCCCACGTGAACAGAAAGCCAAATTGATGTACTTGCCTTTTGTTTCCAAAATTATTGTTTTCTCAAATAGAACTAAAGACTTAGATATATAAGTTCTGGTATTACATGTATGCTCCAGAAACTAGTGAGCATTGTTTTTACCATGGATATGATTGGAATCTCTATGGCAAGTCTTGCCAAAACAAAAGAAAAAAAATTAAAACATTAATTTGGAGTGAGTTTGCTGTTTTGTTACTTTTTAAGGTAATAAAAAGAGAATGAACTGAAAGCTGGGGCCCAACACAATTTAAACCATTTGGACCCTTTTCTTTAGAGCTATACTGGGCAGCTCAGTAATCCCCCTTCAGGTGCCTCTGAAATGGCATTTGCTCTTCTACGCAGCAACTGACACTTGAATCCTTTTAGGGATTCAAGAGAGCTGCAAAAATCCCAGAGAAGGTGCACCTTTATTGCCCAACTTTGAGGCACCTTATGTCATGTGGTATTTGTTCCAATGTCAAAGATTCCAGCACACTTCTGTACAGAGCACCTCTATCCAACACAGGGAGACAGACCACGCTGCTTTGGCACGTTTTGGATTCCCCTTTTCCCAAGGAGTCACAGTAAAAAATTACCAGAGAGCCTCACATACCCAGTTTGCAGGAGCAGTGCTGCTATGTGCCATAAGTAACAAACATCCTTTCCACTACTTGCTCAAAGATGCTCCTGTCTGCCACTGGAAGCATGTCATTCTTATCCCAGAGACTATGCTGCTGCCTTCAATTTTATGTTGTCTTGACCAAGCCTGCAGGTAGGACACAGGTCAGTCCTCCGATGAGGTTCCCAAAGTTCATGACTCACAGAGAACTGAGAATTATTTAACTACCTTTAAAAAACAAAGTGACTGAAACCATAACGAACTAATTTCTACAGTTTGGCTTCCCACTGCAGACCAACTCAGCAACAACATTTGTTTCTCATTAAGTTTCTGCGGTTTATTTTTCTTAGCTCAATGGATAACCAGGCGGAGGAGGGTACAGAAGGGAGCTATGGTCTCTGAATGAATCACAGTCTCAGATATCAAACTGTTATCCTGTACTAAGTCTCCTGCTACCCAGACCTCAGCTGTAACAAACTGAAGCCATTGTTTTCAATCTGCAATCCTCCACAGTTATTCCTGTGAAGATGCAATACCGTTATAAAATTCCCAGATGGGCTGCTGTAGAGCTGATATATTCATTTATTTTTCTTTTTCAACAGACCCCTCAGCAGTAAATTCACGAATAACAAGAACTGAGTTTTCTAAACTGTGAACCAGAACCAGGTGCTTCTGTGGCAGAGAGATGAAGGGGTCAGACAGCTCTCATATCATAGAATCATAGAACTGTTACACTGGAAAAGACCTTTAAGACATTGAGTCCAACAGTATCATCAAAGAAGGCGACAAGGCGGGAACTGTTTTCAGCATTCATAAAAGACCACTCTTGAAGTTGATAAGCACACATGGCAAGCAGGCAGAACAACGCAAAAATCTTCTCTTAGATTATGCTTATTTTCAACACTATTATTCCTTCACTATACCAGACATGGAAAGCATCCTACACCAATGGATATATCCAGGGTTTTGCTACATGCAATCTCTGTACACTTAGCTGGAGATTAGAAGTCATTTTATTAGCTGATATAGCCAACTGCATGGATCTGCCAATCTTGCCAATTATGGTTTATTGCCAAAGGCATTTGAATCTGTTTGGCCCCAGCTAGTTTGATCCAGAGTTTACTTCCAATCTACTTCAGTGCTAGCTTGGTTATTGATGAGAGCCTATTTACAAGAGTGTGTAGTGAGAGGACAAGGGGGAATGTTTTTAAACTGAGAGCAGGTTTAGATCAGATATGAGAAAAACCTTCTTTACTGTGAAGGTGGTGAGGCACTGGAACAGGTTGCCCAGAGCAGTTGTGAATGCCCCTTTCCTGGAAGTGTTCAAGGCCAGGTTGGATGGGGCTCTGAGCAGCCTGATCTAGTGGAACGCATCCCTGCAGGGGGTTGGAACAAGATGATCTTTAAGGTCCCTTCCAACCCAAACTGTTCTATGATTCTCTGATTCTATGATATCAGAAACCACTCTAAGTCGTGGAGACATGCCTTAAAGCAAGCCACAAACACTGTATTACATCAGCCCCCATCAGCAAAATGTCATTGACTAACTTGGTTAAGCTCAGAGTAGTTTAAGATCAGAGTTGAAAATTATATTTTTTTCTTTCTTTTCTGTTCTGACTAAAACAACATTGTATTAAAGCACTTAACATTCCCTTCCATGCTGAAGGGAACCACCCTGTTCACTGCCTCCCTGTGTGGCTGCACTTCATGCTACGCAAATTTGCTCTTCCTTGTTTGCTTTGGAAACGCATTGGCAGGAAGCCATCTGCAACTGTACAAGGCATCTGGAGCTCAGGCTTTGATTCAGTGAGTTTGTCTCACACTGCTCTGGATGAAAAGGGCAGCTCAGTCAAGCAGGTATTTTCTTCTTCAGTTCCCAGTGCCATGGCAGCAGCGTCCTCTTGTTCAAAACATATCATTTAAAGATGCACTTTCATATATCTATGAGGAATGCAAAGGGGGAGGCAGTTAAATTCATCTCCTTTATCAAACTCCTGAAAAAAAAGTTTATGCAAAACACTCAAATAATAACATGTAGCAGCTGCACGTTTGGGTGGTACTCTTAATTTCTCATTCAATCTCTAGTAACTGAATTAAAATGAAAAATGCCAAAAATCTAGATGTAATATTCTTTCAGAGCTTGTTCCTATCTATTTTTTTTCAGCCTGGTTTCTAAAGCAAAAAAAAATTCTGCAATCTTTTTGTATCAGACTGTTTGGTCCTGTTTATCCCCTTGCTCCTTACCTCACTACACCCCCCTCCAACACACTTATTCTCAAACCATTTAGTTATTTCAGTCAAATTTGATGTGAAGATCAAAACCACAGTGATACTAAGACCCAACCAGTTTTTATGGGAGCAGCCTAACAAGTAAAGGGACAGATTGTTAAAAACACACTAATCAAGGAGAGGCCCCTGACATTAGCTCAACCCATCAATCACAGGAAATTGCACCTGATAAATATTATGAATAGCACACCTGAGAGGAAAAAAACCTCAGATCACTGCTTCTGCTTTATTAGACACCTGAGAATCCATCCATAACACACAAGTCCTCTGGCAAAGCACGCTTTACTGCTTCTCCTGTGCTAGACCTGCTCATTTGAAAACAAGCGTTAAAAAAATCTCTTACTCCTTTCATCCATCCGTGTGACTTCTTTGACCTCACTGAATTCCAGCATCTGCATCTATCCTTCACTCTTTCAGGCTCATTTCTTTACCTGATGCCAGCTGATAATGGTTAGGCAGGTAGCAAACCAGATAAGGCTCATTGCTTTCCCCAGTGCTTACCACTTAATGAGGGGCAAACCAGACAAAAAGTGTTCAACAGAATCTATGTTCACAAGTTCTGCACTCAGATATCCTATGTAAAGAAAAAGTGCTGTAGGTTCTTTATGGGTAGGTGAAGCCTTTCCCATGTAACAGTTTGGATTCTTTTACAGGACTTTTCTACACGAGCATGCCTTTCTGAGGACAGTAACACGATTAAATGTTAAGGAAAGTATTTCCTTTGCCGTTAGCTTTTCCCCATACATTTTTCATTATTTCTGAGTATCTTACCTAAGACCTGTTTTGTTACTCTCTTCTATTCTCTTGCACATTCTTTGGCTGCTTTTCATGCCTGTTATTTACATTTTGACTTCAAACCAACCAATCTGTCTCGCTCTTAATTCCTGGGAAACTCCAGTGCCACATCTGAGCTTCCCATGCAAAGATTCCATTGCTGGGCAGCTCCTGGCTCACTGGGCCTCAGAACTGCCTACGCTGGGAGTTCAGATCCAAAGTGTGCTTTTGGTGCTGATCTCCTGGCTATCTCCATCAACCATGCTTTTGCTGTCATACCACTATGGCCTCCAATGGGCATCCAGACTGTGGGACAAAGCTAGAACTAGTGAAAAGTAAAAATTCATGGCAATGCATCTTGTCTGGGTGTCATTTCCTCAGGACCAACTGTTTTGTTCTACAAATGCATTTTAACGCAACCTCTTCCAGTGATAGTACATACCACCAGATGCAAGAGGAGAAATTGTCCTAGAATTTCTGAGGAACATTTCTATAATTTTAATACATCAGTGTTTATAATTAACCCAGGTATACCCTCAGCATATTTTTGCTGTTCATTTGACTTGTTTGCTGTACATGAGGGTGAGTTTGCTGCTGCCTGAGCCCATTTTGTGACTAAACCACTCTTCAAGTTCAAGCTGGTTAATAATAGTCAGATTTAAGATTAATCCAGCTGAATGGGACGCAGTCAGTCTGGGAGGGTTAAAGATATATTGCCTTCAGGGAAATAAAATATAGAAAGCAAAATACAGAGAAAGTTTTCAAAACTGAGGTTAGTTCTGCAGCTTGGGAATGTAAAAATGGCACTCTTCTTCCCTATATCTAATTGACTGGAGAAAAGGTTGGGCTGGGTTTTGTAGTCTGCTTGATCTTGCAGCAACTTGGATAATCACATATGCATCAAGGTACACAAAATAATTTAAAAAGGACTGTCAGAAGCCAAGCTATGATACCAGTACACTACTTTACTGTTACACTTGTGATACATTGAGACCTAAATTCTCTTGACTTCACTATTACTGATTCTGACACTCATTGAACTACAGTGATAACAAAGTAAATAAAACAAATCTCAGTAATTTATCTGAGTATTCTTGTATTCTTGGGCTTGGTCAGTGTGTGATATTTCTGTGTAATGATATTTATGAAGTTACGAGGCTGAAGACAAGATGTGAAGAGACATCAGCATTCCTCAGTGCTACTACACAGAGGAAAAACCAACAAACTCCTAAAAGCACTTGCTGTGGTTACTTTTCTGAGATTTATTCTCTTTTATATGGAACTAGAGTCTGTAAATAACAATTCAGCATATCAAATAATGACACTGAATGAAATTACAGAGGCATCTGGGTTACACATTCATCTAACCATATACGAGTTCCCCTTAAATGGCACTTTATATTTTTGCAAATTGAATTAGACACAATCTCATAGTGTACATTGGCAGGAATTAAATACTGAACTAGTTCCAGAGAAGCTACATTCACCACATGCCCCTCAAACCATTTTATTGATGAGTGTGAAACATTTTATGTAGGTTCAACAATAGCTGTGCATCTTTATTGAGATGAGTGAATTTTACATAAGAAATAAATCACAATTACAGCAAACATGAATTCTCATCATTATCTGAACTCCCCAGGGGCCCATGAGCTTAGCTCTGGGTTGCCACTTAGATTCACATAATGTAAAAACTGGGGAGGAAAGAGATTTTTATTCACGGCTTCAATCACAATGGCACACAGCTATGGCCTATGGGCCAGGGAGACAGCTGCAGGACAGAAACACTCACCATAGGTCCTTCTCCCCGAAGCTGTGCATGCTCACTCTGGGGCTTATGGCAGCTTGGCATAGAGCTGCTGTAATTAGCTTGTACCAACTTAGAGAAGATACTTTCTGTTGTGGCTTTTTTTGTTATTGGGTTGCTCTAGGGGTGGTTTTGGGATTTGTTTGTCTGTTTTCCAGAAATTACCCATGTAGTCTATGTTTACAATCCCTAACATCCACCAGACAAGAAGCATGGAAGAGCAAGAAGAGCACAGCAGCTGACTTCTCCTCCTGCTTTTAAACTCATTACATGTTCACTATAACTATGCTCCAAAGTTTAAAAAACTAGTTTGAAAGGACTCTGAATGTACCAAAGCAAGTGCCTGCCTCCCAGCAGATGATCGCTATGAAGAGAAGTGGAGTGAATTTTTCCATGCAAAAAGTCCTTTGGATATAACTAATGCTCCTTATATTGAAGCCCTCTGTGTCTTCATTCTCATTTATTTGTTTTGCATTGGTCTGGATTGTGAAGAGACAACCAGTGCACGGAAATACTTAAGCTGGAAAAAGAAAGAGTGCAGAGAAAAGGGGGCTTCGGTCAAGATGTGCTAGTTAAGGTATTGCCTGAAATTGGAAGGCAGAAAGAAGCATCTGGCATTTAATGTAGCCATAGCAATTTTGTAATTAAAGGAAAATAGTTCCTGTGCTGTAAATATCAAGGCACTCTGATCAACTTCTTGTTCTAAATCGCAGACTACTGCCCAGCTGGCAAAGCTATGTGGACTTTAATGATAACAAAATAGCATGTGTCAGCATCCACTCACTTTGGTAGAGGTGTCTGACAGAAGTGGAGGTGCAGGCAGGAGAAATTACAGGCATGGTAGAAAAAAAGACAAATACTGATTTCTTTGCCGTAGTCATCCCCTATGAGACTATGAGAGCTTGAGGGCTTCCCAAGTGCAATGGTTTGTTCCTCAAATGGCACTTTTTCCTTCTAGTGTCTCAAGTGTAGACATAAAATATTTTAATGAAGTGGGAATCCTAATAACGTCCTGTCAGACCTATCTTAAAACTGATGTGGTCACTATCCTGTTGTTTATACCAATTTAAAGGAATTCACATTGATGCAAGTCTGAAGGCTTTTCTTCCTAAACCTCATGAATGGGAATCTGCTCCAAATGAGGCCATTCATGCTACACTGCCTCTTCCATGGACAGCTTTGACTTTTAAATACTTTATTCTCCTTTGTATGCTTCCACATTGCAGCCAGTATCTTGCACAAAGCCAGCTATATTCTTGCATTATCAAAGTAGATCCTGAGTGACGGATCAGGGGAATAGTTACCTTTGTCCACTCTTGTCAATTGATTAGGTTCATATATATGTCTTTTGGTAACATTTCTATATAAATGCAGCTTTCTGAATGTTTTTCCCCCCCTATCTTTGGACCACTGCTGCTGTACATTTGTCTTCTTCCCCTGCTGTTCACTGAATCACCATGTCCATTACTATCAGTAATGTACTACTAGTAGAACTACTAGTACTACTTTGAAGCCACTGGTCCATGTGCACCCAAGAGGTGTAAAATGGGAGAAAAAGCAGAACCAATTTGCCTGAAATATCTGTAGTGGTTTCTCTGGACAACTGTGTGAGTTGTGATTCTCTCTGGACTTCCCCTGGATTCTCAGCTGGCTCTGTTCTCTCCTGTCTCTTCTTATGTTTACAGGTGACAAACCATGGTTTGCATGGGCCAGAAGCGGATTTGCTGTTGTAGCTGCATGAAGTTCTGAAGCTCTGCTGCTCCACGTGCTGCCTCCAGACTAGATGCAGTACAAACTCTGATGAAAGCTATTTCATAGAGCTTAGGTAGCAGACAGATGTAGCTCCCTGGGGTGTTCCCACCCCATCTTGTCTCCAGTGCTTGTCACCACCTCTCTGCTGAGGCTGGTTAGCAGAAGAAAGCACCAAGATCTTCCCTGATATATAAAGATAAAGGCAGCTGCTGGATGGCGGGGCTGAGTTACATGACCAGGCTTCTGCTGAAGCTCACATGCACTGCTCAGCCATCTCAGTTTTGGGGCGGGTGGCCTACAGCAAAGGAACAGTGACAAGAGCCTGGGGAGAGAAGGAGCAGCACAAATACAACAGAGGAGTGCCATGTATGAACATGAGTGCCCACGGGCTCCAGCAGTAACTGTGGTTTTGTCTTAAACTCTCAGGCTGATGGTACTGAAATACAAACTGGTGGTACTGAAGAAGATTAAGGACCCTTTGTACAATATGCTGTTACACTCACCCACAGTGAGAGGTGATCCCCATGCTAGGTAACGCCTAAGGAGCTAATTAGGAAACTAGGTGAAGTAAAAAACTGGTGGGACAGGAAGATGACCCAGCCCTGGTAGACCCTGTCACTAGTGACAGAGCAAGGACATCCATCCTCAGAAAGATCCACAATGAAAACAAGGAAAAAACTCTTAATAAATTGTTCTACAAAACCTTGTCCACTATGGTGTGTGGGTAGGATTAAGTTCAGAATGTGAAAGGCTGCATACCTGTCCTGGGGTGATGTTATGAGTCTTCTGTATTCCTTAACCATCTGCTTAATGCCCAAGGACAGGATACCTTTAAGGCGGACCCGGGGGGCGGGCCCAGAGCGGCAGGGCCCGGGTGCGGGGCAGTTGAACGGCTCGGCCCAACGGCTCGGGGGCAACGGCCTCAGCCGTGCTGGGGAGAGGGCGCAGCAGGAGCGGTGCCCTGCTTTCCAGTGGTGTGCTTTCTTTGTTGTTGTTCCCACTAGCCAGGAAAGAGGTTTTGTTGGATTTAGTTTTCCTTCCCTCCCCCTGGCCTCCTTGCCCTTTCCTTTCCTTCTCTCCGGTCCGGGGAGCGCGCGGGGTGGCCCTGGCTGGTCCGAACCCCGGAGAAGGCCAAGCCGCTGAGCGAGGGGGCGCAGAGGGCTGCCAGCTTCGCCTGTTGTGAGGAGGAGGACCAGCATCGAGGATCAACAGGTTTCTCCTTCAGCTGCCCAGCTCCAGGCCGCCGCGTGGATTCCCCTTCCCTTTCCCCGCCCCCCCCTTTTCCCTTTCCCCTTCCCGGAGACAGGGGGGACCGGTTGCCAGCCCGTGTGGGTTTGTTTGTCCTTTTTGTTCTTTTCCGGGCGTTTGTTGCATTTTGAGGTTTTTTCCCTGTTCTGCCCTGTTTTATTTTGTGTTAATAAACAGTTTGGGGTTTTTTTCCCACTTTTCACCTGTTGGAAATTGTTTCATTGGCGGAGGGAAGGGGGAGGCCCTTTCCTTTTGGAGGAGGCGCTCATTCCGGAGTGTTTCCTCCTAAAATTTTGTCTCCAAAACCGAGACAGTACCCATTTCACCTAGAGAGCAGGCACAGGTTAAAAGCAGATTTGTTATAAACTTCCTTGACCAGAATTATTCATCCATGATCCAGAATAGTTCCTTTTTTGGTGAAGGCCATGCAATATCCTGCTGTCCTTGAGACAGGCAGGTTGCTTGCAAAGCTTGATCTCAAATCTGGGGCAGCCAGTAAATTGAACATGGATTTCTCTTTCTTAATTCTGCATGCATATAACTCACCTGGTCACTAAACTGATTTTTAAAAATCAAATGCATTTTTTTTCAAGTGAAGGAAATGTTTAAAAAGAAGTATCAGAAAATGAGGCAACTTTACTATCAGATTTGCCACACTTGATCGTAGAAAGATAAGAAAGCTGTACTTTCAGTTCTAAGTCTAATGTCGCTAGCTAATTCTATTCCAAATGCCATTTAGGTTTACTCTTAGTTTTTGACAAAAAACTGGAGCAAAACTTTAAATATTCACTATACATACTATTCTCTACATTACTGGTTTTCAAAATAATGTGTATTTGTAGGGATTTACATCTAGCAGCAAATTCAACTATAACTTAGGAAATATGCATAACCAGTCTTTTTGTACTAGAATAAGCATGCAAAATGCAGGGACTAATCCTTAAAAGCCTACCAAAAGTATGCTGAATTGTCCAAACTTGTGAACAACAGAATATTACTAGAAATGGAAACATTTTTAATACTGAAATCTCTAAAAAGAATATCCTGCCACATGAGACACAGGCAATGAGGATAAATGAACTGTGTAGCTGGACAGAATGCACATCTATTGTGGATGGTTATTTTAAATGGGAAACAGACAATGTAGACTAATTTTTCCATGGCATAAATCTATTAGCATTAATGGTGTTTTGAATACTTGTACCAAACTCAATTTTGCCCATATCTTTCAAAGACAGAACCATTTAACTATGGTTTTTAAGGCTGTAAGCTGAACTAGCTGCATTAGGAAGAGTAGGTGTATAGGTACAAGTTGTCAGGGGCTTTTTTTTCTGAAAAGGAGGAACAAAGAGAACTCTCTTGAGTGCCAGAAAAACAGGAACCATGAGAAAGTGAAGGAGGCCAGATGCTTGCAGCCTTCAGCGAGAAGCAAACTGCCCATGGCTAGGGCTGAATTGATGAGGGTGAGTGAATTGACTGTGGTTCGTGATAAGTAAAACAAGGGAGCTGGGAGGAAGAAATGGAAGAGAAAAAAAGACTGCTCAGGGAAGACTGAATGTGTTCAGAGGTAGTGGCCATGCCTGCAGCCCTTGAGGACCAGGATGCCAGTGCAGCGGAGATGCATATCTAGGGAACATGGAAAGGCCCTTCCACTTTGGAACAAGGACAAGCAGCTCCTAGCCCAGGCTGTGCTGGCTGAAACACAGAAATGGGTCTGCAACTGGACATATCCAAGGGAAGTTCTCTATTGAACACAATAGGGATGATAAAGTAAGTATAATATGAGTTCTTCCTTCCCCAAGAAGAGGAAGAAAAATTACCCCAAAGCCAGATAACCAGATAACCGAATCTGAAACTTGCTAGATGCTGCTTTTGGGGTCTGCACCCAGCTTCCTAACAGCAGAGGAGGGTCAGGAGGGAGGACTCTCAGAAAGAGGAATGATGGTTTTGAACAAGTATCTTTCAGCTTGACTACAGGTCCTTCAAACTGTCATACTGTGACTGGCTGGTTTGGATGCTAATGATTCAGACATTTCTAGGACTTTGTCCTAAATTTTCAGCAGCTTGGTCCAGCCTGCCACAAAATTAAGAATTTGGGTTTGTAGCAAAAATATCTGTTAGTGTGGATGAATATTTCATTTTTAATAAAGGCAACAGAAGACCTTCGGCTAATGAACTCTTCTGGAACAGCCCTGCAACAGCCCCCTCAACCATGTATTTGTTAGTGGGCAGTATTTCACAGATTCACAGAATGTTTGGGGTTGGAAGGGACCGCTGGAAATCATTTAGTCATTTGCTCCTTAGCAAAAGGACTACAGGCTCTGCAGCAGTTCACTGGAGGCAACTAGAAACTCTGCTGTTTCTTTCAGTATAATGTGCTAATAATTCTGACAGATTTTCCCAATTAACTAAAACCATTTCAGGGAACCCAGTGTTAAACTCCCATTTAGATATCAGCAATATCAGGTTTCTTCCATCTGCACATTTTTCTAGTCTTCTGAGGAAATGATGTCTGGAATAAGATAAGCACATTAACCATAGCGCTGGGTTTTTTACTCATTTTTCCTACACCTTTTCCTAGGCATGGCTTCTGTCATAGGAAGCATGACCAGTGATAAAAGACAGTGATACCCCAGCATTTGTCCAAGGTAGTTTTTGGCTGCAATTTTGCTTCCAACCATATCACCTGCGTTCAGACACCTTGCACTGTTTTAAAGCAGACAAAGTGGTTCAGGACTGTGGAACTGGTAAATGGCAGTAGACAGCTCTAAAGCATATTGTTTTTAAGAAGCTCCTTGGTCAGAATGAAAAATGACACCAGGTATTCAAGTGTGAGCCAAAATAAATCCATTTTTAAATGGTGATGTCTCTCACTGAATAAAAATTGAAGGACCATACTCTGACAACAGAGAACAGCCACCTACTTATGGCATATCAGGACAGCAATAAGTGACTCACTCACCCACCTACACTCCAAGGACACCAGGGCCTCATGTCTCTATCACAAAATTGTCACAACACTGAATTTAGACAAACAGTTTTTCCTACTGCCCACAGTCTGTGCAGTACTTACCGCTTGCTCACTTTTCCAGGTCATCAGTTCCTAAAATACCTCAAGGTGAAAATGAGTGGGACTGATATTACAAAAACACTTCCCTTTATTAGTAAGCCTGTACTAATATTTGCTTTAAAACCTGTTTGTTGATAAATGCTAATTAAATACCAGGTCAAAGCTTTATTTTGACCTTCTCCTGGGGTCTTTTGGACTCCTTAATTTGCAGGACAACCAACAAATCCCACCTAAAGTTTTCTGTGAGGTGAATAAAACCACCACTGGAGAAAAAAAAAGAAGATAATTTTATATAGTGGGAAGAAAGTGGAGAGAAACATCTGGAGCAGAGAGATGATTTCCCAGTTGTGCCACAGTTTGTTGAGGATGCGAAAATGAAGTGCAGCAGTGGCTTTTTTTGTGTGATGGTCAATGCACTTCAAAGAATATTCTACCTGCAAAGAGATACAAAGACTGGTTTGTCCAACAAAAGATCAGTGAGTGCTTCCTGAGCTTTCTTTATTCTTTGAGAGGCAGGTATCTGCCAGGAGTTAGTGCACTACATAATTCTGCTGTGTGTTACATGGACATGGGAATTAGGGTGAAAGTTGTTTCCAGGTAAGAAAAATTAGTTTCTTTGTTCACTGTGCAGACAAAGAAAATTAGTTAGATGAAGAAGGGAATATAAATTAAAGACATAAAACTTATGGGTTAAACAGAAGTGTGAAAGGACAAAAATTCAGCCTCAGACACTACTTGTATAATAATCAATAAAATATGCCAGGGCCCAGTCTCTGGAGGCTATTAGGACAGTATTAATCACTTTTGAAGCGCTAAACTGTCTCCTTCATAATCCCAAATCCCAAATATCTGGTACACATTATACTCCAAACCATTGTCCAGACATTGCCTGAAACTGGTACGTGGCACAAACCAAAACAATATTGGGGACCAAAAACTGAGCTAAAAATGAAGCATCCCAGGTGATTATATGCCCATGGTTTATTTCTGCTTTGTTTTTAACCATGGAGGAGTCAAGGAAGACAGAGCTCTGCATCAAGGATTGCATCGGTCAAACTGAGTCACTTGATATTTAGATAACATATTCTCATGTAAGTTCCCAGTTTTACCGAAAAAATCCTCCAGGCTTCATGCACACCTGCTAAAAGGTAGGATTTCATGCCTGGCAGTCAGCGACCACTGTGTCATGACAATAGATGAGCCCCGTTTATGAAGCACACTTTACTTTCTGGGTGCTTAGATCCTCATTCAGATACTAATTCCTCAGTATACCAGCACAAGTGTAAACCCTCAGGCTCACTCTGCATGCACAGCAGAAACAGAAGCTCCTCTGTCCCTCTGATAGGGTGAGAATCTTTTCCATCCCAAATCAGCTCCCCTGTGGTGAATGGTTTCTTACCACTGAACCTGAAAGGTAACTCTTCAGCTCCAGTGGCATTGTCTAAACTGTTGATCATTTCAGTATAAATAGGCACCAGCACTGGAACTGCCCCTCGAGCCTGGGTGCTTCCTTCCTCTCGCCATCCTCTCCCCTCACTGACATAGCCAGAACTTTGGAAGATGAAGAGGGATTAGGTAGTTTTCACTGCTTTTAGGCAGAGAACAAATGAGGGCTGTAGGATTTGAACAAGTTTGTTCTGTAAATGACAGGTGATGAAAAATAATAATCCTTAAACCCCCAGATACTCAGATTGTGTTATTATTTGAGAATATCAGTTTTCATATAAATACTAAAGCAGGAATTTAGAACTGATTGCATGAAAATAAGTTCCAACACTCCAAATACTAGACGACAAATAAAAAAGACCCAAATGTACTATTTTTCTTCTGTAAATTAGGGGAGCTTAGGGAACAAAAAGATTCACTTTTATATGCCTTCCATTAGCTGTCTGATAGAAAAATCCTCATATCTAGGAAATAGGAAAATGATTTTCTAAAGGCAGGCAGGAGGTTCCAAAAAGCGTGTGGAGAATGTGACAATAAAGATCAGAGTACACAGAATGAATGGTGGTGAGGTGAAATTCAGAAACTTGGATAAGTTTGAGAGGAATGATAGAGGCCAAAGCAGGAGAGTGAGTGAGGAAGAGGGCAGAGAGCCAAGGCCATGGTATGAGTTTAGGAGATATTAACCTCTGAAGTGCAGAAAGCCAAATTTATGCCAAGTGCTGTATGAGGTAGCTTGGTGTTGATAGGCTACATTTGGGCACAGTGTTCATACTCCAGTTGCACATCAGACTGAGAAAACTCCACTTCTGCTGAC
>WEIT01001621.1:2513-38575 GCA_013389985.1 Dryoscopus gambensis | reverse complement strand
GTTTTCATTGCTGTCTTAGCTCTCTGATGTTTTGTTGAAAGAGAATTATAAACTATATCCTTTCTTAATATGAAGATCTATTAGCCCGTAAACTTGAAAGGTAGCCTGTGGTTGTTGAATGCATGGGTCTTTAAAAATCATGGGCTAGTGCTTCATTACATGTACAAATTGCTTTATTTTGATCAAAACATTGTGTTGCCATTGCAGTTCTCCTCCACCCTTTAAATTTATTATGCTGGCTGCTCTTCAGATTCCTTCTAACTGCTGTTGATGCATCACCCTTTCACTGGCATTCCTTCTGGTTTCCCACATCTTATTTATTTAAAACATTAGTTATCTCAAGTCCACTGCTTTTCTTTCAAGCAAGGCATACAGGAGCTTGAGTTGCAGTATGAAATGATAGCTGTTGCTTAATGAATGTAACTAAATTACTAGAGGCAAGCAATGGCCTATGGAAATCTCTCAGATTGCAGTATCATCACTACACACAGCAGATCACTACATCTCTGTACACTCTGCACAGATCAATCTGTGTGTGTCCACACAGACTGTGTATACATACAGTGGGTGCATGTATGTGTGTTTATATTGTGCACATATGGTGGGTGCTGTATTTTAGATATATAGCCTATTTATGGTCACTCTCATTCATGTAGGGACTAGTAGTGTTACCTGATAATATAAAAAAACACACAGTAAAAACGTTTAAGTTAAGGCCAGCTGGGAAGAGTAAGTAGGGAAAGGAAAGAAACATGGATCACTAACACTGCTGACAAAGCAGAAGCAGCAATTTCCCAAGTCAATAAACCAGCACAGCACCATGGAAGCACTGTTACAGGGAACTGGTTGAAAGTTTCAGCTTTTGGACAACAGGGTGGAAGGAATATCAATTTTTTCCACCGCTGAGAGTTACTTCCAGATCAGAAGAGAGCCAGCACTAATTTTTGTTTTTCCAAACATGGCAAAAGCTAGTTGACTATAATAAACTTCCCCTCCCATTTTAATATACCATTTTATATACAAGTCTTATAGTCTTAATACTTACTGCATCGGTGAATGCTGAATTAGAAGTCATCTTTCAGCTGTTTCTGTGATATACATTCCCTGATGTAACTGACGCTTACACACACTACCGTCATACAGCATTGACTAGCTATTGCTTGCTATATGATAGAGAGGTCTACAGACCAGTAAGATAAATCACTATACATGGAGGATTACACCAGGAAAAAGACCCAAACAAACCACCAAAAAACAAATAAGGAGTCTCTCTGAACCTTTATAGGTTTTTAATCTATTGGGAAATTAGAGAGAATTTGTCAGTTGGAACTGGTCTCTCAACCCACTTCAGTAGAAGTCAGATCAGATCTATTCTAGAATTGCAGAAACACCTGGTTAGATATTGTTGCTAAGGAAGTCTCCACTGAAGTTCATTAGTTTCAGCAGGCCAAAAGTATGACTTATCCTTATGGTCAGTGGCATATAATAAAAACAGAAACAATAAGTTCGATATACATCACAATGTTCTTAAAGTATGCAGCCAACAACTGTATGTTTGGATCTTGGCATTCAGCCATTAATTTGGACACGAGTATTAAAAGCAGGACTAGTCAGAAGCTTGTGTTGCTCTATTACAAGTAATTTTCTACTTTGGGCTATATTATTTTGTAGATAGTCTGAACTAGTCCCAAAGCACTGCTTTACTTGAAATATTTTTCAGGATGCGAGTTACTGAAATACTGCACTTGCCAGTTTCTCTGTTGATACTAGCAGACACATTAACAAGCCTGCAAGCTTCCAGAGCAGCTAGAAGGGCCCCAACTACCAGGATGAGTGCTGCAGAGTCAGGGATCCCATACATTAGGGCATCCCTTGCCGCCGGGGCAAGTGGAAAAGCAGACTGGGCAAAGCCCCCCGTAAGCAGTATCACAAGACTCCTGACAAACCCAGCAGGTACCACTGAAAATGCTGCCTTAATTTCAGCAAAAGCTCTCCAGGCTACTAGATTTCCAGCAAAGCAGTCAGGCTCAATGAACCAGATTTTTTTCCAATCAGTTCTACTTACAGATGAGTTCCCCAAAGGCGGGAAAGTCACCCTTTCACTCTCCTGCTGTTGAGGTTTTTTTCTCCCTTTTCTTTTCAAATCTCGTTGTTTACAGCCCATTTACACCATTTTGTACTATGCCTGGCCATTCTGAGTCAGCTTTAGGCAAGAGGCAATCAATCAGTGCTGCCCTAGACCTGCAGGAGACTGAAAGCAGCACTCGCCTTCCCAGAAGGGGTAAGAGCCTCCAGCCATTTCTTTTCTCTGCATACCCGGCATCTGAGCTGAATGGAGGTCTTGTTTTGCCGTGCAGAGTCACAAAATCCAGAGGCAAATCTGACTGTAGCGACTAGCCAGCAAGTAAACATTGGCTTGCACAACTTTCTCTTCAAGCAATCCTGACTAACAACCAAATAGCAGAGGAGTCTCAGCTTCCCTTTGTTAATTCTCCAGTGAAGGCATAGCGAGCTCTCCTCAGAAAAATTCTTGTAAAAACTCATTCAGGCATCTTTAATTAGCTTTTTTGGGCGAACTTTTTAAGAAATTTTATTATAGCAAAATATAAGCATGATGAGTCATTAAATATCTCTTAATTTGAAGAGACACCCAATTTAGCATTCAGGAACAACATCCTGAGACAGTATTTTCTTTTTAGAGAGATGTGAAATATGTTTTGACTCCATGCATATGGGATATCTCACAGCAGCTCCTGTACGAATAGAATGACTTCCAAGTGCTTGGTGTTAAAAATTACCAGGATTTTAAAAAAATCATTGCTTTAAGAATCACAGTGTTTCCAGAAACATTAACTTAAGTCTTTTTATATTCTCCTCTTTATTTTCTGCTTCTGGGGTTCCCACATTCAAGTTCTTTCCAACCATGTTTTTTTGTCTTAGCAAGCTGAGATTGTTGCAAGATCGCATTATGCAAGGATATTCAGTTTTAAGAACAGCAACAAATACTGTGAGACTCACCACGAAATAGCAAGAGTTGGCAGCGCCGCAGTAAGGATATTAACTTTCGTTTCCTCACAAACTGCAGTTTCTATGAATAGCATCTGTCTGCTTTTACTCCTGCAGTTAATTACACAGGTTTTCCTGCATTTCCTCTTCTGCAGTGCCCCTGTGTATGAGTATGTTAATCAGTGGGCTGAAGCAATGCTTATGGATTTCCCCCAGTAAATGCCTTGGAAAAAAAAATAAAGTATTTCTGCGAGTGGGGAGGTTAAGTAGTTAAAGAGCTGCCTCTGATTTCCCACTGCGTAAGGGGACAACTTGCCACTGTGTATTATAACTTTTGGCTGGTGTGCCAGGCACAGAGTGGCCACAGGATTTTTACATGGCTGGGGTTTCTCCTGCACGTATCTTGTATTGTGAGTACCCCATCCAGTTCAACCTTGTCTTTTACAGCGGAGTGTTGATTGTTCTGCTGTGGACTGGCTTGGGCAAGATATTAAGGGGCAAGTTTACTTTGCCTAGCTTTGGCACCACCAAAGGAAACACCTTCCTCTGCACTAATCACTTAAAACTTCTACGGTCAGTGGAAAATTATGTGCTTTTCTGAGCATAGGCACCACTGATCCATTTACCTACTGACACATTTTGGGATGTTCTTGGCATCCTAGAAATGGCAGTCTTTCTCCACCAACTGTGGCAGCATTTTTTCATTATTTGAGATTACTAGAGGAAAATTCCAGATCTGAAAGCTCTAAATGCTGATCAATGGCTCTGTATGGCTATTCCTTACATCTCAAATACTACTAGCTATTAAGCATCTGCAAAGTGGTATTTTTCACTAGTACATGCCTATAAGCTAACTACAGCTACTTGAATGCTTTATGTCTTTAATTTACAGCTGTCCTACACCTTGACTAGTTTTTTATCTAGTTTATTATACAGTAGTACCAGTTTCCAAATCTGCAGTTCCTGAGGCTTAACAGGAGGCCAGCTGGCTCATTTGCTAGGGGTCTGCATGCAAACAGGGTCATAGAGGACATGGCTGTTCAGGTGGTGGAGGAAAGGACATGGCAGCCCTCTACTCTCCGAACTGGCTTCTTTCCACACAAGACACCCATCAAAGGTGTGTATTCCACAGTGTTGTAGGCTCCTTCCCACTCCAGTCCCTTACACAGGAGACACAGCCTCTATAAATCCCTCATCAGGCTGAACAGCTGGGTGTGGGGGAGCACATCCTGCAACATGTACCTGGCAGGATCGAGATGCAGGTGCCGTTGGGGCATGGTAGATGGGAAAAACATTTCAGTGAAATGCATGCAGAACGTGAGAGGCTTGCTAGGTAGCACTGCTCTCGCTTCCAAAAGGTAGAAGCTGTTCCTCAACAATGTCTTCCCATTGCACTGAAAAGGTCCAGCAGGGCTGCTCAGGCCAAGCACAAGACCGATTTCCCTTAGTGCTGCAACAGTGAACGCCTCTTTCTCACATGACTCCTGCTCACCTTGGGACACAAATCTCCCCTCTCTGCCTGTTGAGAAACAAAGGAGTGGGATTTCTCTGGATGTAGACAGAGTTGTGGTCAATGGCTCTATGTCCAGGTGGAGGTCAATGATGAGTGGTGTCCCCCAGGGCTTTGTCTTGGGACCAGTGCTCTTCAATATCTTGATCAATGACATGGATAGTGAAATTGAGTCACCAAGGTGACACAAAGCTGAGCAGTGCAGTTTACATGACTGAAGGAAGGGATGCCATCCTGAGGGACCTAGAAAACCTTGAGAAGTGGGCCCACAAGAACCACATGAGGGTCAACAAGGCCAAGTGAAAGGTGCTGCAAAAGGTGAGAGCAGTCTCAGATATGAGTACAGACTGGGAGAAATTACTGAAAGCAGCCCTGCAGAGAATGACTTGGGGGTTCTGGTGGAGGAAAAACTGGATGCTCAAGACCAGTGTGGATGGGGCCCTGAGCAACCTGTTCTAGTGGGTGGCATCCCTGCCTATGATGGGGAAATTAGAACTAGATGATCTTTAAGGTCTCTTCCAACCCAAGCCATTCTATGATTCTATGAGACTGTTTGTGGTGTATACCTACATACCTACATACATACATACATATACATATATGCTTCTGCATGTGCTTGTGCAAGTCTGTGTGTATCTACATATCTCCTGCAGACTGGAAGGAAATGAGGAATAATGCCATTTTGGCTGGTGTCTTGCCTCATCAAAATCTGGCATTTTCAGCAGGCTGTTCACACTGAAAGCCTCTTGCCTTCTTTCTGCTAGTTCAAAACATGTATGCCTGTCCCCTTTACAGGAAGCCAGATGGGATACGTCTTATCTGCAAAGGGCAGAACAGATTTTGTCTGATGTGTGGTACCATGTCTTTACAGTTATTTTTATAGTTCTTAAAGTCCTTGATTTCGACTAAGGCCTCTGGCCTAAGGTTCCATAATATTAAGCATGTTAATATTCAAAGAAGTCCTCTGGAAGAAAGGAGAATCACGAGTAATTTGACAGATGTTTCTGGCAATATACAACATGGGAAATCTTTATTTTAGGATCATATAAATATTTAAAAAGTGGCCTAGTAAATTAGACTATGTTAAAATTAGATTTGCTTCACTTTCTTATGATAGGAAGAAGCTAATTGTTAAAATGGAATAATGATAACTCCAAGCTTTCAAAAACCATGACAAGTCAAATCAGGAGTTATTATATCAGTAATGTATTCAGGATCTTTTCTCTATGTCTAGAGTTTTGCATCCTTAGCATTCAAGTGGATGCCAATTTCAAACTGTTCCACGTAACTATCAGGCTAAACGCATTTTTCGGTTGATGGTATGATTCTCGCACACTGACAAAACCCCAAGCCATAGAAAATACTTCAAACATAATCAGGGCTGATGACTCTGAGAACAGGAGTAAAACTGGTTATCTGATCTCTAAGCAACCAGCCTGTTCACATAACAATTCAATAACAATTTCAAGCTGTAGCATGCATGTCATTTAAAAGGCCAAGTTAACACAGTATCTTGGGCCAGAAAATCCTGTAGTTCCTTCTAGCCTTAAAGGCAGTGTCATACCTTAAGGCTCAGCTTTCAGTGGCCCAGGCTATCAAACAGCTCACTAGGTATATTATCAGCATAGCCAATGCTTAGAATATCTCTCCTTTTTCAATGTTAGTATTTGATCTGAAGAAAACATGCACAGCTGAAGAAAAGAGTCAGGCACTGGGAAAGGCTCTGAAGAGAGCTTGAAATTCAAGAGATATTGGGCATCAGAGGCTGGATTCAGGTTAATGGCAGGAGAACTCAGAGAGCAGATACCCAGCAAAATGCAGTGAGATAAAGGATGGTCAGAAACAGCCATGTGACAACAAAGGAAGAACTCTGGACAGGAAGGAGACATCAATGGGTGGCAGGGAGCAATTGGAGCACACTGCAATCCTCAGACATCACCTGGGTTTAGTGCTTTGCTCCAATGACCCTGAAAAACAGTCGAGTCCACATTTTAGTTCAGGTTATCCCGTAAATCTAGTCTTTGGCTCTTGGCTCCTTTGGCATTTCAAAACAGTTCACTTCTGTTTCTTGAGGGTGATACTTCGTAGGATCCATGCACCATCCAGAGTGATTTAAAGCCAGTTTCCTTTCATCTCCTTTCCTCCAGAAGACTCCACAAAAAGGAGATGCAGGTGTACTGCAGCTGACAATAAAAGCAACGTATTTGTCCTTTTGTATTCAAAACCTAGAGCCAGACTTGTGCATGTGTATTTTGTACCAGTTGGAAGCTGAATTTGCTGCCTGCCTGCCTCTTATTTCCAACCTCGCATACTTGGACTGTGTGGGCAGGGAGAGGTCAGATATGAGTTTAGATACAAATATTCATGCTTTCTCAAAGCTTTTGTGCACAGTTTTATTTACAAATGGAAAGGAAGGACTAAATTCTTGGGAGTGCCTACATTGACAAAATTTTTGGCTAGAAAAGCCTAACAAACACTAGATTTTACAGGCTTTAAAAATAAGGTTAACTCTTCGTTTTTATTTATCATGGATTACATTTCATCAGGTTTTAGTATAAATATCCTGAATATTGGATTCTTCGTGTGACAGCACAGAAAGCAGAGGGTGCCACATCCTTTCCTCATGGCACTGCCTTGCAATACTTTAGCTTGCCTGTATTAGTTAAAAAGCAGTTTACTAGCAATAGAGAAAGTCCCAATCAATGATACGAGAAGAGCTTTTCAGCTCTTGACCAGTGGGGTGTGGCATACTTTCTACTTCTTTTTATAGTGAAATTTTCCAAGGGTGGCAGTTAACTCTGCCAATACATACTCAAATACAATTAAACTGCTTTTAAATAAACAATTTAGCAAACAAATGCAGAATTCTTCAGAGGCTCCCACCCAACTGTTTGTTATCTTTCTGCTGCTATAACTGTTTGTAAAACTCAGCTTATGGGAATTACATAAAAACTTGCTCTGCTGTTCAGCATCTTTAAGTTTCTCTCCTGTTATTCTGTTGCAGAAGAAATCTTGTTAATATGAATCCTGAGCGCTCCAAAACTACGCAAGTAAAATAGGTTTTAAAGTATAGCACACTAAAGTATAGACCATTTCTTGTAATTGTGGGATTGTAACAGACAATTTTGGGATATCTGGTGTCAAAAGTTTGGCCAATACCACTAGATGTAAGCAACATTCATCCCATCTTGGGCCCTCCAAACTTGCACAGGTGTTTTTCTTAACACGTAGCTTAAGGGTAGCGTGAAAATTGTCTTTTCTTACCTTGCCTTGAGCATTGTGTTTGAAAGTTTAATGTTACTGCATATCTAATATTTAATTTACTTTTGGTTACTGTTTGCGGAATATGCGGTGCTAAGCCTGATCTACACACCATTTCTTGATGATTTACACACCATTTTTAGTGGTGGACTCAGTGACTGAGCAACTGGTTTACTTTCCCTCCCAGCACAGGCTCTCACTACTCCACAACACTGGTGTGTGTGTGCACCATCTTTCCACTCAGATGTGCTATACTCAAGCCATTTGTGAGACACCTGGCAATGATAAAGATAGGAACAGTCGTGAAGTGATGTGCTTTAACACGAGAAAGGAACAAAGATTACTGTTCCTTCTCCTCTAATCACCAACCACTTTGTAAACAAGTTGGAAGGCCGTCTAGAGGAAAGATGAAGCCTGAACAGCGCTTCAGCTCCTGGAGGCCTGGGGTGAACCAGAGCCCCACAAAACAGTGGGCTGCACAGGCTGGCAGGCCAGTGGCAGAAAGTCCAGCAATTCACTTTTTGGAGTATCCACCACTATCTGCAAGGAACCCTTGGATGGGTGAAGCTCAGTTCAGGGGAATATTGGAAAATGATAAAATGTCCTCCTCATCTCATTTCAGCATTTCCAAAGCACAGGAAAAGGATATTTGTTCATTCCAGCTTATCCTTTGTTAACCCCAAGTGTAAGAAAACAAACAAACAAAANGTTAAAAAGCAGTTTACTAGCAATAGAGAAAGTCCCAATCAATGATACGAGAAGAGCTTTTCAGCTCTTGACCAGTGGGGTGTGGCATACTTTCTACTTCTTTTTATAGTGAAATTTTCCAAGGGTGGCAGTTAACTCTGCCAATACATACTCAAATACAATTAAACTGCTTTTAAATAAACAATTTAGCAAACAAATGCAGAATTCTTCAGAGGCTCCCACCCAACTGTTTGTTATCTTTCTGCTGCTATAACTGTTTGTAAAACTCAGCTTATGGGAATTACATAAAAACTTGCTCTGCTGTTCAGCATCTTTAAGTTTCTCTCCTGTTATTCTGTTGCAGAAGAAATCTTGTTAATATGAATCCTGAGCGCTCCAAAACTACGCAAGTAAAATAGGTTTTAAAGTATAGCACACTAAAGTATAGACCATTTCTTGTAATTGTGGGATTGTAACAGACAATTTTGGGATATCTGGTGTCAAAAGTTTGGCCAATACCACTAGATGTAAGCAACATTCATCCCATCTTGGGCCCTCCAAACTTGCACAGGTGTTTTTCTTAACACGTAGCTTAAGGGTAGCGTGAAAATTGTCTTTTCTTACCTTGCCTTGAGCATTGTGTTTGAAAGTTTAATGTTACTGCATATCTAATATTTAATTTACTTTTGGTTACTGTTTGCGGAATATGCGGTGCTAAGCCTGATCTACACACCATTTCTTGATGATTTACACACCATTTTTAGTGGTGGACTCAGTGACTGAGCAACTGGTTTACTTTCCCTCCCAGCACAGGCTCTCACTACTCCACAACACTGGTGTGTGTGTGCACCATCTTTCCACTCAGATGTGCTATACTCAAGCCATTTGTGAGACACCTGGCAATGATAAAGATAGGAACAGTCGTGAAGTGATGTGCTTTAACACGAGAAAGGAACAAAGATTACTGTTCCTTCTCCTCTAATCACCAACCACTTTGTAAACAAGTTGGAAGGCCGTCTAGAGGAAAGATGAAGCCTGAACAGCGCTTCAGCTCCTGGAGGCCTGGGGTGAACCAGAGCCCCACAAAACAGTGGGCTGCACAGGCTGGCAGGCCAGTGGCAGAAAGTCCAGCAATTCACTTTTTGGAGTATCCACCACTATCTGCAAGGAACCCTTGGATGGGTGAAGCTCAGTTCAGGGGAATATTGGAAAATGATAAAATGTCCTCCTCATCTCATTTCAGCATTTCCAAAGCACAGGAAAAGGATATTTGTTCATTCCAGCTTATCCTTTGTTAACCCCAAGTGTAAGAAAACAAACAAACAAAACAAAAAAAAACCCCAAACAAAACAACACAAAAAACTGAAATTGGGAGGGCTTTTAAAATTTTTCTCCTTTTTTATTTTCTCTTAAAATTTTGTACTTTCTCCTTATCCACAAAGGAGCACATTTTTTTAAAAAAAAACAAAAATCAGGTCAATTTTCCCTTTCCCCCTTGCACTAAGTAAAACCTTGTTGTTTCAATATTCCAAGAGCTGAGAAACCCAGGAAATCCCTGCTAAGTTTGAAGCAGCATCAGAGGAGTCGACAGCAGGATTGGTAAGGCTTTGTGGCTTCACACAGTACCAGTATCAGGTCATGTGCTGAACTAGAACTCATCTAGTGCCTCAGGGCCTGAAAAGGGCTCATAATTAACTGGACACTTTAAAAAGCAATCACAAACATACTGCAAATGGGAGAAGGAAGGATGAAAACACAGCACCACATACAGGCTGTGAGGCTCAGGTAATGGATTTCACTTCTTGGTCTTCGTGGATTTTGTCACAGCAGCACCTGAGCTGTGGGACTAGGTACATTCCCCAGAAGATGCCTCAGTCCTGTCCTGACCTCACATCAAGACCCGATGTTTATACTTTATGCCTATTTTCCGTGACAAGAAGAAACATGATGACAGGTATGAACAGCTTGCTTTTGTACTCAATATGATCCCACCTTGGGATATCACAGGATCAGGACAGAGGGTCTCAACATAAAATGAAACTGTGCTACAGTTTAGACACAGGCTGGAGTGGCCTGTTGCAGCCTTTCATGCTGCCTGAGGAATCCCATATCCAAAGGGTCTGCTCTTAAATCCCGACCTGAAGTGATGCTATAAAGACTCATGTCACACTCGGTAGCAATAATTTAATTATTCTCTTATTATTTGTTCGCTAAGTCTCTGCATTTATTTACTACATTCATTTACTAGTGACTTTAGACTAAATCTTTCAGTCTAGATTTTCTTCTTGTCTGTACTTCTTGTCTTTTCGTCATGACCCATAACTGTATCTTTCTCCAGAAAGTGCAGAGCATAAACCTCAGAGCAAGAGATTGGCATTTTCCAATCCTTGCTGGAAAGACCTACTCTACCACAAGGGAATAGAAAAATCCACAGAGGCGAACGTGCGTTACAGCACACCACTGCCAGGGCGTGTGTTGGGGGTGGCAGTGCCTTATGCTTTCCATTGGAAACCTAATTTTTTTTGTTGCCACCTTTGGGGTTGTCCCAAGTACCGTGGCCGCCACCAACAGAGCTGGCGTACTAGACGGATGTGAGGAGCCGGGAGACGTTGTCCTCTATCTCCCAGGCTAAGCACAGGGATGGGTATAAACGTGGCACAAGGATTCAGGCAGAAAGTGGAGTGTTTCGCCGTGAGTCAGCTGGTAAAAACTCCCACCAGCTGCTGCTGGGGCACCGTGGATAAAGCGCAGTGCCGGCGCTTCAGTGGCAATTTTCTCTTTCTTCACTCGAACCTCTTTCCTCCTCCCACACGTAACTAAAAGTCAAAAGCCGCCAATAAAGTGTCCTCCCGGGTCCGTACGCCGGNCATCCCCCGCGCCCGGGACGGGGAGAGGCCCGCGCGAGGAGGGCTCGGCTCCCCGCCTGCCCACGTCCCCTCCCCGGGCCAGGAGGAGGAGGAGAAGAAAGCGAGAGAGGTCCCGGCAGAGCGGCTAGGACCGGGTTCGAGAGAGCCCTCCTCTCCCGCCCGCCCCCGGAGGGGAAGAGGAAAGGAGAGCCGTGGCGGGCGGCAGAGGATGATAACTTAGGGCCGTGCCCGGCCGTGGGAGCTGCCCGCGCTGCCCAGGCGAGGACATCGGGGCGGCAGCGATGTCCCAGGGCACGGCAGGAGGAGAGGGAGCGCCCCAGGTGCTGCCGGAGGGGAAGGAGAGGCAGAGGAGGAGGAGGCGGAGGAAGAAGAAGGAGAGTAAGACGCGGCTGGTGCGCTCCAGCCTGCTGTTACCTGAGGCCGAGCTGGAGAAGTCCAAGAGGACGGTCCTGGCCTGCAACCGCCTCAAGACCACCAAGTACACGGCACTGTCCTTCCTGCCCAAGAACCTCTTTGAGCAGTTCCACCGCCTGGCCAACGTCTACTTTGTGTTCATCGCCCTCCTCAACTTCGTGCCAGCCGTCAATGCCTTCCAGCCGGAGCTGGCCTTGGCCCCCGTTCTCTTCATCTTGGCCGTCACCGCCATCAAGGACCTGTGGGAGGATTACAGCCGCTACCGCTCCGACAAGGAGATCAACCACATGGAGTGCCTGGTGTACAGCAGGTGAGGCAGGGCGGGTGAGTGCAGGGGACGGCAGCGCCGTGGTGGCAGCCAGCGCTGGGGTCCCGCCGGGCACCCGGACTCAGGCGAGCGAAGGTGAGGACGCAGGGCAGTGAGCAGGTCCGTTGTGGAGGGCTTTGGTTTCCACTTCAAGTGCAAAGAAACTTCCAGTTGCCCATGGAATTGGTGTCTCCCAGCTCTTAGCTCAGAACTGCGGGAGTTCATACAGTCCTGCACCTACAGGTGAAAGCAAATCTGCTCTGACAGTAAATCACTTTATGCAAACACTTCCCAGTGTGAACAGTAAATTACACTCGTGTATCGTTTCTGGCATTAATTTCATTATAGTAATATGAGAACTCATGCAATCTGCTATTAAATTTTCAGTGAGTAAAGGAAAGATAGAGGCCAGAGGCTTCTGAATTTCAGTTAGGTCTGTGAGGTTTCATGACTTGGGAAATTAGCGAGCTCAAACTTTGCCTTTCTAAAAAATGAGCCAGGCTTTCCATTGGTCATTTACTTTTAAGCGAATGTTTTTTATTTATCATCTCAATTGTCATCATTTCTTGTGACTTTGCTATTTCCCAGTGCTTGTGATGGAGCATTAGGTCATTTATGTCTCTCAGACTTAGTTTTTCTAATGATCTGGGCAATACATTTAGAGCACTGCCTTGGTATTTGTAAATCCGACTGAAATGACTTTTGCATCAACATTTATGTGCTTAGAAGCCAGCTTTATAAAATTTTTGTTTTGCTTTCCTCCAAGTGCCAGTCATCTCTTAGTAGTCTAAGGCTAAGGTTTCCTGGGGAATGAAAGAATATATTTTCTGAGAAAGCAGATTTTAGTTTCATTTCTGATGCTTCTAAGTCTAACAGAAATGAAACACGTGCCAAGAAGCTTACAGTCTGATTCCACAGACTGTCTGGGAGTGTCTTCTGGGCTGACGTAAGCACAAGACAGAGAGCAACTCTCCAATTGCAAGAAAGGCATGTGAAGAAAAAACGCTGAAAAAGAACATGGAACAGGCTGCATTTCCAGCATGAGCATACTCAGCTTGTTACTTCACAAACTGGTGTCACGTAAGAAATCTCACCCAGGGATGTTCCTCCACCAGCAGATCCGCATGCATGAAAACACAAGTAAAATGGCCTTATTTCTGTAAACTAAACCAAAACCAAGCCAGTCAAAACACACACGTAGTTACTGCTAAACTATGCCTGTGCCTAGTGCCTTGCTTGCCTGTAGCTGTCCTTAGCTCTGAACACTTCTGTTGTTGAGGAAGATGGATTGCAGGAGGTCTTGTATTCATGCAGGAAGTGAAATAGTGCTAATAAGGATGGTTAATCTAACCTTTTTCAAACAAAATGAGTTTAGAAATAAGCTCTTGTGTCTCCTAGGTTGAAAAGCAATTAAGTGCCTGTTGCAGAAGATGTTCAAAATACTGACAAATACCAGTACTGGCATATTAATTCTGGAATGTTTTTCCCCCAGCAGTTTTCCATATCCCTCTCTGTTGCCAAAGAAGTAGACATGACTATGAGAAAAGGTGTACCTTTGATGTTAATATCACTTGTGATGTTTTGTGAGTCCCAGCTAAGTGCACTGCCCTTTGTAATGCTTGTGCTATTGCAGAGTAAGTCAGAATTGTTCCTTTTACTGCAGAGTTTAGATTGCTGCTGAGTGGCACTTACACAGATTAATTTGGGAGTGGTTTTCCTTTGCATTGGCATCAGAGGCACGTGTCGGCCAAATCCCTGTGGGGCGGCAAACATGGAAGTGTGAGAGCTCTGTCACCTATTCAGACACAGCTTTCTGTCTGGATGCAGAGCTGAACAGTGTGTGCTTACAGTCCACCACAGAAGCCTGGTCCCAAGCAGCAGCTCACCTATTTTCGCCTTTAAGCAGTCCCTAGGGAAAGCTTCCTTCCCACAATTAAAAAATACAATCAAAACATGTGGTTAAAGTAATTTGCTCACATGTTTTTAATCTGCCCACTTTTTCTTCTTTTGTAGCTTTTTTTAAATTTCACCAAGTCACCTTTTTAAACACCCTCCAGCTCCAGTGAGCGAGATGGGACTAGAAACTTGCTACTTCTGCAGATAAGAGCTAAGATTCTTGCTAACTGGAGTGACGGGGTACCAAGATTGAGAGATTTGAATCAAGGTCATTGAAGTTGCTGGGCGTGAGTTCAGAAAAGCTGTTTTCTTAGAAAGGTGTCATGCCAGGAGAAACACAAGGGATTGATCCTGACTTGTTCTTTGTTTCCTTAGTCTCTTTGTTTCTGGAAAAATGTTGAAGCACATCACATTAAGGAAGTAATAAATGACAGCTTTCTTCTCACATCGATTTAATGCTGATCCCTTATCAGTTTTACTACCTTTTGAGCAAACGAGACTCTGTCTCTCCCTCCCCCTCCTTGCCACTTCCTTGTGGTAGGGGCAAACTTTGATGCAAATGCTGTCCTCGATAGAAATGCTGCTGTAGGTTAATGAACATAGCTGCAGTCCTATGTTCCCCTAGGACTGTCAGGGAGCAGTAACTCTTCTCTTGCTGGTCAGTATTTCATGGCTTTGAAAGAGGCCCCCTGCAAGATGGGATGTATCTGAGTTCCAGGACTCTGTGTTGTGATGGGCTCCCTTTCCTGCCAGCCTTCCACACAGCTGCTAGAGCCACCTGAAACACAGACTACAGAGTTCAAACACACTACAGCAAAATAACATTGCATTATAACAGTCAGCAAGTGGAGACTGGGACTTTTGCTTCAGCAGTAAAGTCCTCTGTCTCATGGTCCATGTTGTTTAGTGACCAAGTAAAGATTCAAGTTGGATACTATGTGTTCTGTTATGTATCCTGTTTATATATAATCCATACATGCTTTCCTGGCTGCTGAAGTACCTGTCCTCTGTTAGATACAAGCAGCATTTAGTGATGCAAAACCTACAGGACAGAGAGAATGCAGGGGTAGGCAGCGCCTAGGGCAGCTCATCAGGAGGAGGTTCTACACGACCTCAGCAGTGTCCACTGCCTGGTGCTCTGGCACAGCCTACACAGGCAGATCGTGTCAAGAACTGATCTGGGGGAAAATACTATTCTCCTGCTATGCTGACTGCTTGACAGCTGGCCTTCTTCCTCCTGCCTGCCCAGTGGACTCAGATGACCCATTCTCATACAGCCACTGCGGAATCAATGACTCTGTGGCTCAGAGTTGGCAATTCTTATGAGACAACAGCAAAGGATGATGCAACCTAAAGTAAGAAGTTGAAGAGAGATGCAGCTTGTTATGACAGAAGGAAGACAGTTTTCATTTAGAAATCCTGGATGTTGTGGAGAGTAGAAAATACCTCAGAAGATTATTGCTTTCTAGAGTCAGATGGAAAGGGAAAAGACCTGATTCTTTGAATAAATTGAAAGAAGCTGTTGAGTTTGAATTGGCAGTTTATGTCAAGGAGTGAGACACACAGGAGAATTGCAGACTTATGTTGCTCTGTGATGGACTTTGCAGGTCTGTCTGTAAGAGCAGGCAGGGTCTTGAGGAAGATTCTTAGCCAAGAGGAGCTAATAGGGGCTCTCTCCAGAGGCCTTTAGGACACCTCTCTCATTTGGCAATACAGAGGAAATGAGGCACTTACTGTAGGAGGACAGTTTCACAGGTTGCCTAGAATTTCAATTCTGTACAGGTGCTTAAGCTAGGAATGCTGGATGACAGCCAAAACTCTTAGTTGATTTAAATGGAGGGAAGTTACAAAGGAATTAGAGCCTAGCCTGCAGAAAATTGTTTTTGCAAACCTGTGATCACCTTAGTCTCCTCTCTGTGTTCCTCTTCCTCATTTGTATTGCCCAGGGATTGAGGTTGAAGACTGGAGATTACAAATTTGTAATCTTAACAGTGAAATCTGTGTTACTGTCTTGGACTTGGGAGGGTGGAAGGATGACTTTCTTATTTGCAGTTACTGTCCCACCGGCTCTCATTGGAGTTGTGGATCGCACATGTAAATGTCTGCTGTTAAATATTTGACACTGGGGCAGAAGCTTTGATTTCAGTGTGCTGTTACAAAATATGGTATATGTTTACATGACACATGTAAATAGAAGATGAATAGCGATAACTGCAATCACGACAAATAATGGCACTTGCCCATCAGGGAATTAAATTTTATCACTGTCTCAGGGCTGTGCTGGTGAAATAATCTCTGCTAATATTTTTCTAGGAGCCATATGTTCAAAACCAAAGGGCTTTGCTTTTTAAATCTACTCTCTAACTCTTACACTGTCCATTGAAGAGTATTGCTAAAGAGTGTAATGCCTCTGCATATTGATCAGAGAGTGAAAACTGCGTCTTGTGTCAACCTGTGACTTAGAAAATCCGTGACAAATTGAAATTTATGACCACATACTTGTCACCCCTGAGGTGTGGAAAATGTTTAATGAGGCATTCAGACAGCTATCAAAGCAGGCTGTTTTACATTGAATGTTAATTTCTTTTTGCAAAACTGAAGGGGAGGAGAGAAGAGAGTTTGATGTGGGCAACATTTCCTATAATTTCAAAAATACGCTCCCTTCTTCCCTTTGTCAACCCACCTCTGAAAGCAATTCCAGCCTTGGAGGAAAAAGATACAGCCGTATTACCTCAGAAAGGCACAGTAGATCCCACTCATGGCCTCAGAAATAGCCAGATGATGACTTGTTTGCAACCACTTCACTTCCTAGGTGCCTTATTTTGCTGGCAACACCAGTCTCTGAGGAATTAGGTTCTGACTATCTCCCCCTAATACCATAGTCAAGAGCAGCCTCTTGTCCCAAAACGTGATGGCAGGTAAGACATTTCTCACTAGAATAAACAAGCTTGTGTCCCTTCCAGAACACAAATGTCACTAGATGTGATTCAAAAGGAAACTACCTGGGATTACTCAGTTTCCTCTGTGAGTGAATTTGGTGCACTAAAAGCTGAAAGCAGGAAGTAGTGGTCTGAATCTGTTGGTGCAGTCAGTGTTCCTTCCTTGAGTTTCAGAAAGATGCATCTCTGTTCATCTTACTATGTCTTTGTCCTTCACTTCGGTCTAAGCCAGGATGGCAGTGAGTAAACTCAGTGAGCGATGCAGTAGAGGCTCCTCCATTAGACTGATAGGGAGAAGTTTTATTCTGCAGTAGAGTTTATTCAAGTAGCAAGGGATGTCTGTGCTAATCTTCTGAGATGTAGCCAGTTGGAATGCACAGGAGAACCCATCTCTTTGTCCAACTCTATGTATGTAGTTTATTTGCTATTCAGTGTAGGGTAAATTTTCTAAGTGCCTGAGCTTCTCAGTTGGAAAAGAAAAATGCTTGCCTCTTGTTACTAAGCTCTTTCATTTGTACTGGATGTCATGAGAGCTGTTGTAGGCTCTTTCACATGCCTCTGGCTGACTGCCAAAGAAGATGCTGTTAATCTTCACTGAAAGACCTGGTGATGTCCCCAGATCAATTTTTACTGTTACACACTGCACTCCAGAGAGACACCATAATCTCTTGTGCTAAGCAGACCACAGCCCAGAATTAAGGTGGCCACCTTGCGTGCAGATTTACTTGCTGTTGTGTGTCTTTATTAACTTGAGACCATGATTATTGTTAGAGGTGGCCAAAAGAATAACAGCTCTATTTGATTCTGTCAGAGTGCATTGCCAAAGAAAATACACAAGAGAAAAGAATTGTGTGTACTGTTCAGCTCTGCTTGATATTGTGATTCCACCTTCCATATGTCACGTAGTCAGCAGAACTGAAAACCAGAATTGAAACCCATGACAGCCATGCAAAAATCAGTATTTATGGAACTGCTTACTAGCTAGAATGGCATAACTTAGCCAGGACACTCCTCTCACAAGCAGATCAGTCCTCCAGAAGTAATAATTAGAGAAAGAAGAAGGGTCCCTGCCACTGGGCAGGACTTTTACAGGTACCTCCTCCAGGCTTACACAACCCTTATGGACGGGCAGGTTGCTTACCTTGACACAGCACCAGGAGAAGTCCAAGTGCCACATCTCCCTGCCGTGTAATCCAGCATGCCTCCAATTTGCAGGATAGTTACTCTGTGCAAGAGCAGTCTAAGGGGTGCCTCTCCTCTTTCCCTGCAACACCAGGCCTTTTGGGAATGTTGTGCTTTTGCGTATGAACATAGTAAGGTCAATGCAGCTGGGAAGCCAAATGCACAGCTCCAAGATTACACCCAATCTGCAGGATTTATGCTGTGTAGGCTGGGCTTTAGCAATTGCATATATTGAAAGCAATTAAGTTCATGAAAAGTAGAACAATTTGTTTCACGTCACATGTATAATAGGTTGAACCTGAGCTGACTGACGGGCTTTTAGACCAATCACAAAAAGAGATCTCCCCAACTTGCACGGGCGTTTGCAATTTTGCATATAGAAAGCCCGTGCAAGTTGGGGAGATCTCTTTTTGTTTCCGGCCTCAGGGACTGAGGGGTGGCTGGAGGGCCCAGGCCCAGGTCCGCACCAGGCTCCTCCTTGACCTCTCAGCATGTCAGTGGTGCGGGGCTGGCTCCCCCCCCACTCCCCACCCCGCCCCATAGGAGAGCTGTTCCCGCTCTGCAGGCAGCGTGTTACCACGGCCATGTGGCCGAGATAATTTGAAGCCACCGAGACCCCACACGGGAGCGGCGGGGCTGGCGGGGCACCTTTGCATCCAGCACAGCTCTCGCCAAAGCCAAAGAAGCACCACACACTGCAGCTGACAAAAACACCTTTTCTTTCAAGTCAGCGAGGAAGGACGAGAAAGTAAAGTCACATGGGACGAAGCTGAACATGGTGACCCCAAGGTCAGAAACAGAGACAAAGGGGCAAGACCATGTGGGATGGTAGCTAGATGACGAGGAGTAAAGAGGGCTGTCGTGCTTTTGGCACGGAGCTTAAAAATGCTTCTTGCAAAGCCGTAGAAAAGACTTTAATCTATTTGGAAAAGCTTGGGGGGATGGGAAATTCTTGTGCAGCCCGTAACTTTAGAGAAAGGCCCATGCCAGGCCATATAGAAGTTGTGAGAAGCTGTTAAAGAGAGGCCCATGCCAGGCCACATAGAAGTTATGAAAATCTGTTAGAGATTTGAAGCAGAGAACGTTTACTTTCAGACTGAGATAGGTCATCCTTAAAAGACTGAAACCCCATTTTCTCCTGTGGCCCATAACTTGGCAGTGTGGGAAGACTGTGAAAGATTCATGGGAGAGGTACCTTTTTCACTTCAAAAGGACCAGGCGGACTGTAAAGTTGTGAAAATTCCATGGCACTGCAGAAGAACCGTTTTTTCCTTAACCAGAGAAAGACTCTTAAAGTGCAAGTCTGACCAAAAATCCCATGTTCTTTTTTTGTTTTCACTGGTGAGAAGTGTGTAGTGAAGAAAGAAGCACTGGGAAAGAAAGGCATTTAAAGGTTTGCTTTAATTTCTTATAATTTCTTTTTTTTTCATTCTGGTAGTAATAAACTTTCATTTATCTTGCAACTGTTTAAATGTGGACCTTGTTTTGCCCTGAAGTTTCTTTACATTTTCCTCAATAAATCCATATTCCCCTAATGCACATAATTAGATTTTGTGTTTGGCATTTAAACCAGTGTCAAACCACGACAGCAGAGTTGTGGAGGTGAACCAGTTTGCATGGCTTACCTTCAGCCTTAGTGTTCTCACTTTGGGAGTTGTCGCTAATGCAGCTGTGGTAGCAGCCAGTCATGTTTGTACCCAGAAGAGATCCACAGCAGAAACGTGATTGGTACCCACCAGCACTGCCTCACTTTGTCTCACCAGAATGTGGAAGCAAGACCGATTCTCCATGCACTGGGCTAGGGAGAGTGCATTTCAGTGGATGGTATAAAGTGAGGAGCCTGCTAAAAGCCAGGACACTTGGCCTCACACGTAAATTTGTGTACTTATGGGCAGCAGCTTCCTCTGTTGCACATCAAGCACAAAAACTGACTCGCACCCAAAATTCAGCCACAATGCATACTTGTGAAGGATGCTAGCTTATAGCTTCTCCTAAGCAGGTGCTAGTGGTGGTGTGTGGAGAAGTGCAAAGGAGGAGCTTAGATAGCCCTAATACTGAGATCAATGGAGAAAATGTACGTTCCAAATATACATTTGAAACATTGTACATTTCTGAAAAATTAGATAAAGCAAACCTCAGATTCAGTTGGAGATGACCTGCATGTTTCTGAGTGAGTTGGTTTAATCTTTGCTGTGTGTACAGGAAGTGGGAATGAGAGGGCTTCAAAGTAAGAGCTTACAGTGCCTGTAAGATGTGAGCTGAGAGGAACATCTTTCTCTTTTTTACTCTTTCAAGGGTACAGATACACAGCCTGTCCACATCAGGCTAGCCCCCCAACTAACAGGGTGTTCTGTCCTGTGTGCTGCTGGGGATAGCTAACCCTTCGGAGCTGCCAAACCACCATCTCGTTCTTTGCTCCAACAGGAGCAATGTTTTAGCTCGGTTTCAGAACAGTCGCAGGTGAACATCTCTGCCATGATCAGCCCACATCCTTCAGGCCACACTGGTTACAGGACAGTCCTTGAACTGGCACGGCATGCATTTTAAAGGGTGGGAAATATCTTCCATCTCCAGTGATATTTTGTTAAGATTTTATTCTTGTCTGACCACAATTTGTCTAGAGTGTCAAGTAGGACACTCTCTTCAATTCAGTGGCCAACATTTGCATCATGCCCAGTCATTTCATAAACCTAGACTCTGCTGGAGATTTATTTTAATAGGCATGGAGGTCACTTGTTTTGCTTTTGTGTTCTGGTTGTCTGGAAATACTGACCTACTTCAAGGAAGAGTTTAACTCCTTGACTGACAACTGACTTCAGTTCTTATATATCTGTGCTGCTACATTAACACTGAGAGTGTGAAAACTATTGCAGAATATTTGGTGTTTCTGTATTTTCGATGGAGGTTTTAGTTTTGACTTTTTGAATAAAAAGAGAAAGTCCACTATGAAGTGACAGCTTTTGTAAGCAGAGGGGTTTTATCTTTGTATATTATCTTACACTTCCTGGGCTTTTTCTGGGTCTCACAGCCATGCACCTATTGCCTCAGCCCCTCTCTGTTCACCTTGCAGTAGCAACCTGAATGTACCTGTTTTGGCCGTATTAGCTGATTTTGTGTGTTCACGAGCAAGTCATTGGCAAAGTTGTTGTGAAATCTCCCAAAATAGTGACGCCAACACAGGAAGTGCAGAACAGCAGTCACCTCAATGCATCAGTGAGTATGTTCTCAATATCTAGACATGGAATAAGATGCCTCAGAAAATTTGCCAGTGAACAAATTTTAGCAGGCAGATTTAGCAGCCAAACCCTTAGAGATGCAGAAAGTTCATTAACTGCATTAGAAAGATGTAATCTATTTGGACAAAAGTAGATTATAAGAAATCAAATATAATCCACCTAAGTCTGATCCTGCTGTTGTAGTGCATTATTCTTGCAGGGGCCTACACTTATATTTTGAGGTTTGGATGGTTCCTGTACTTTCTTTTTCTCCCTTTCTTGGATTTCCATGTTCTCATAGTCAGCTTCTCCTTGCTGTACTTCCCTCGGCTGTATTAGTGCAGAGCTGGAAGCTAAAGCTTGATCTTACACCATTTACCAGAACAAAGACATATATTGGCTTAATCTGCATGTTTGAGAGCATGTAGATCTTCCTTCCTTCAGTCTCCTAGGTTCCAGTTTTATCAGACAGTCATGGACTGGGGTACCCATCTCCCAACAGAGCCGCTGATTTGCATCTTGACTCTTCTGTAAATGCCAATAGTTGCTTTCCCTGTGAACAGTAGTGAGCCAATGATTGTAGCTCCCTTGCAAGAAGCCCTCTTAAGTGCTAATTAGGTCCTCTCTGATCTGACAAGGCTATTTCCTATAGGAATTTGTAATATTCTTTCTGGAACATGAGGTGAAATTTGTTTCATATGTCTTTTAGCTAAAAGGTACATGTCCAATCTGACCATATCATTACACTTGTGCCAAAAATCGGTGGAAAGCATTGAATGGTTTGGGGGAGGAAGAGGAAATCTTTCCAGTTTATTTGAGACGCTTACTTCAGGTAAGTTTGGATCAAGAGCTCATTATCTCTCTCCAGTGATGATACAGGTGAAGCTGAACTAGCTGGCTTGCTTACACAGCTAAGTTCAGGTAAGCTGAATCCTATTAGTGAACTTAGAGGGGATAGATTTTACTTCCTGTCAATTATCATTCCATATGGTTTTTTGACTGCAGAAGAGTAAGCAGGCTATCCCACTCAATATACTTAATGATTTATATAAGAACTATTATTTGAGAATCACAGATATGAGTACATTCACCTGTCAGGTAAAGGGGATAACCTAGTATCCACTGTTCCATCTCTTGCCATGTTCTGCCTTCAGCAATAGCCATTAACTTATTATTCATACTTGTGAAATGTACTTATATCATCTATCTCAGTGTTGAGAAACAATGTAAGAGATTAGCTGTTGTCAATAAATAATTTTCTTCTTTGAATGACTGATTACATTTGCATTTTCCAGACTGTTCTCATAATGTAGGGAATCTTGGTATTTTGAGGGTCTTATTTGTTCTTTACGTTCAGATGCAGCTTTTGGGGATGACTGTTGAAACATAAGGTAGGAGGTTGCTAGTTCTGTCTTTTGTTTGCGTGGATGTACCTAAATATTAGGTCAACTAATAAAACCACTTTGCAGGCTGTGTCTCTAAAATGCAGAGGGCAGTTGTATGTTTGACATAATCATGGATGTTTACAAGAATGAAAGTGAGGCTTCACTGTCAGGTGTCTCATAAATATCAGATAGGGCTGTTGGGCTTCTGGGTTTTGCCCAGTAGGTTCAGATGTTCAAAGCTGCAGGTGATATTGCTAGATGATCAGGGATTGAATCAGAGGGATCAGTGGTGAAGTTATTCTGCTAATTTTGAGTACTGCTGATTTACCCGTGGTTACCAATTTCTATGCTGGAATTTTAGTGTCCGTCCATATGGAAGCAGAGGCTCTTGCAGATAACCATGTAGCCATATAAGAGGTGCAGCATCATAAGATGTCATGCCACTGTTTGCTATCTTCAGACTCCTAAAATCTGTCCATCTAATTGCAGCATTTGACCCTCTGCTCTTCCTGATCCTTTTGGGCCTAAATGTACTGAATCCTATCAGGTTTTTCTTACATGTATCTCTCATTTATTTTCAGTGCAGTTCCCTGCATGTCTGCTTTTTGTGGATCCTGGCTGTGTGTTGAAGCTCTTCTTGCTGTCAGATCCTGTGGGAGCTTTCTAAAATTCAGGTTCAACAGGAAAGGTGTACCACAGCAGAGCCAACCATCAGTCTAGTAGTGCTGATGTTTAATCTGCTACCCCCATGTTCCATGAGGCCACTTTAAAAGTATGTAATAGTATTTTATGGACTGAACAATCCATGGTATATCTTAAATTTGAGGCATACCACTGTGGACTGACATCTGCCAGCTCATGCCACAAAAATGTGCGTGAGGCCAGTGAGAGCAATCTGCAAAGAACACTGCAGTACAGCACCCCCAGACTGACAATATATCTCTGTATGTAGAGCTAACAAAGCTAGCACTGAAATATAGTCTAGGTTGGAAACCCAACAACCACTGGATTTTGTGTATTTCCAAAGTGTTTGGTTGTTAATGTGGTTTTTATTTTGTTGATTTTGTGTGTGTGTGTATTTGTTTTTTCTTCCAGTTAATAAAAAGGGTAGAAATTATCACTTAATACCCCAGTTTCAAAACTGAAGAATCAGCCTGATTTTTACCGATTTCACTAAAGGTAAAACTAATGCGAAAACTTATGTCCAAAATATTTTTTTCCTTTTAAACAGAAGTACTGAAGAAGAATCTAGCATGATTAATAGTGTTTTAGAGGCACATACAGTCTCTAACTTTTGAAGCCTTTGCTCTGCATTTAAGTGTAAGATTTCTCTAAAATTCTCTATGGTTGTTCTAAATTCAATCCTCCTTGGAATGCAGGGAGCAGAAGAGGGGGAGAGTTCCTGAGTTTATTTTCAGTGGCATTTGGTTTGGCTTGGAGGTTTTTTATAATGCTAATTTGGTCCTTCCATATTAATTCATGTTCTTCCTCTGCTGCTCCTAAATTGGAAACTTTCCATTTTACATCTGGTAGTCTAGTCCTCAGTTGTTTAACTTTTATGCTTTATCACTAGAAATAGCTGTTTTGTGCATGGAATCCAGCCTCTTAGTCATAAAAACATTCCCTTCGGCTGTCCTATCTGGCAACTTCTAGAAAGGTTTTCAGGTTTGGGGTGGTTTTTTTTGGTTTTTTGGGGTTTTTTTGTTTTTTTAACCACTATTTGCATTTCCAGAAAGCATGCCTGACTTGACAGTGCTGCACCCTACCAAAATGTTTTAAGCAAGAAGACTACAAGGCATACTCTTTACCACTGGTAGGAAGTATAGAAAGACAACCAAATGTAGAGACAGAAGTGGTTAAGACCTGTGATGCATTGTCCTTGCTAGTTGAGCAATATTCAAATTAGATGCAAACCTGATTGCTGAACATTTAGGAGCACAGTTCTTAATTTTTCAGTTACTGAACATACATCCCAGATGCGCAAATCTTCTTTGGGATGTGTCCTCATTGACGTCTAACTCCTTTCTGACCTGTTCTTGTAACTCATGAGTTCCAGTTAGATTCCACAGCAGTTCGTTCCACCAAGAGCACAGACAATATGAAAATACTGTCTGTGAAGGAGAGGTTCCCAGTCAGTGTTTTCTGCAACTTTTATTGCTGTGCTACACACCTGTACATAGTTAGTGGGAGTTCTAAGGTGGTATGCAAACTCAAATAAGAGGCAAAGCCCAGAAAAAGAGGTCTGTTTGGGTTTTTTTAAGTGTGAGTTCCTATTCAGTTGGTTACATGAATGCCAGTTCTTAAAACTCTCAGCTGTAAAAGGTGTGTTTATGCGGCACACATTGGGCACAAATCACCGGCTGTCCCAGCTGGTGTGTCTCAACACCTTCAGAGCCCCATGCCGAGGTGCTTGCTGCTCTGGAAGCAATTTGGGCCATTACTGCTGTCCTGTCTCTTAGCAGGGCCTGTCAGCTCAAACATGGCCAAGTTCACATGATTAACACTTTTCTGTGTGTGGATGGGGCACAGCTGGTGGGGACAGCCCTGCACCCGCTTCTAAATTATTGTCCTTAGACTGATAAAACCCAGTAAGAAAAAAATGCTCAGTAAATGCACATACAAATTAACATAACTGTGCTTAATTTGGGTTATTTCAGCTTCACTATGACCAAATGGATAGTAAACCATGATTCCTATTACTGGCAGTTAATGCAGTGCTATTTCCTTAATAACTTTGGATCAGAAAATAAATTGTAGGAAGTAAAATCCTGTCAAAACACTCCTTTTTTTTTAAAGACACCTATAGATAATAAGTGCCATTTGCTACATCAGCACAGATCAAATTATCAGGAGACTCATGATTCAGGGTTGAAAAGCAAATGAAACAAGCTGGATATAGGCTTAAGATATTCAAGTGAAGCAGATGTAAGCAAGCGCTACTGCAAGTTTTTATCCTTCTATCATATTTCTGCCATCTTAATTCATTTTTACTGAGAACTTACGTGAAAAAGCTGCTGTTAAATTCTTAGGAAGGGAGCACAACGTTCTTAGGAGTTTTAGGAAGCTTAGAAAAAGTAGCCTGTTTGTGTCACAGTAGTATTGGCAGTTCGTGTTCCAGAGTAATGTTTACCCTGCAAGAAGTCTGCAGGAGAACTCTATTTGAGCCGTGAGTTTTCACCCGGCTTTCAGAAATAAGACACTTCTTGCAAGTCAGACCTTCATTATGATTTACAGGATCACCTCTCATGGCCTTAAATATCACTGGCTTTCATACTTGGCGTCTGTGTGCATCTGTCTCTGTTGTTAGGGCAGTCCCTGGTGATTTGTGTGAGGAACTCAAAGGCACATTCATTCCACCCTGCAGGGTCTGTATGGGCGCTGCAGCAGGCTGCTCTGTTGGCGTCGGCTCAGCCCTGCACAGAATGACTCTGATGAGCATCTCTGAGCTGCTCAGTAAGGATTGACAGCCAGCGTGAGGCACGTAACGCCTTGTCCCAGTCACACTGCTTGGAGAGGAAAGCTCGCTGTACAGCACTCAGTACAAGAGTCTCCAGCTCAAGTTTCAAGATTATTTTGCACCTCAGAAGATTCTCTGAGCCTGGTTTACATACACTAATCAAGAAGAAATATTGAGATTACCATGTTTACAGCTGTATGGGGCACCATCAAATCAACAGTCCTTGGACTGAGAAAGTATTAAAAATATGATTGGGAGTTTAATAAGTCTTTGAATGGGTATGAGTGGAGTCATAGCTGTTTTTCTGTAAGGAAGCAGAGGGCATTTTGTAAATACCAGTTGGGTGCTTTACAACAGGATAGGTACAAGAGAAAATGGCCAGAGTGATAGTTTTGCTGTCTTGTCAAGAGAAAGTGTGGCTTCACACGTAGCAAGTTAGCAGTTTGTATGCTGGGACAGCTGTCTTATTGCATAGCTGTGCTGTATCAAGAAATGTCTAAGCAATAGACAGCAAACAGCTGCTTTTGGGGAGGCACGATAAAACAGCAGAGGTAGGTCTTTTTCTATAGGTGTTCAGAGTCCAGAAACTCGTGGCCAAAATAACCAGTGTTTTCATGGTACTGAAAATAGGCAACACACAACAGCCAAGAAATGGGAAATCAATATTTTTGTCATGTCCTGGGATTATGCTTTGGCTAGCTCAAACTTTTGGTCCTGGTTTTTCATTTCCAGGAGAGGTGCTTTTACTTCTGAGGTTGTGTTTTGAACTCTCTTGGGACAGAGAGGGCTGATGGTTAACAATGGGATCAGTCTGCAAGGGTGGTACAGGCAGTCCTTAATTCAACCTGCTAGGAGGAGGAAAAACAGAGCCAAACTTCATGCATCAGTAGCACTGACTCCGTCTCCTGTTTCAAGTTATTAAAATAACACTTCAGTGTTTTCTTAAGAGGCATTTTTCTAAATGCTCTCTAATGCCCATAACAATTTTAGATGCTGGGAAGTAAATATTTTTATGCTACCAGTAGGTTTTTTTTGTTTTGTTTTTCCACCACTTGGCAAGCAGTTTTATTTGGGAGGTTTTGTATTTTGTTTTGGTTATTCTTCTACAATATTTAGGATGAAGTAGAAATTAGCTTTGCTACCAACACCTTGCAGATACACATGCACAAAATACTTGAATGTGCCAAAACAAGTTATTTTTTGCATCAGCATTCTTGAGTTTATTTCCTGCTTGCATGTTTTCACAAACAGAGTGCTTCTTCCCAGCTCCTGTGGACAAAAACTTGTGTCTGCAAGGTCGAAAAACCAGTGGCTTTTTAGTTAGTACTGTAGAGGTCAGCTCTAGCAGTTGAATAAAAATATGCAAAATTTAATTATTAGAAGGCCACTTAAGACCAATGTTAAGATAAGTTAAAAAATAAGGAAAAGACAAATGTGGTTCCAGCCTCTAATATCAGAAAATTTAATTCTTAGTGCTTTATAACTGGGTCTTGAAATGAGCCCTGGGAGTAAAGGAGGGCTCTGTGGTTTTGATTTACATCCAACCCTTGATTTCTTTTTTGATGGGCACTTTTCTGTATCTTGACAGACTAGTTTCACTTCACAAGCACATGAATTCTCCTTGCAGCAAGATGGGAACATCACCTGTATGAGAAAATCAGCAGTCCCAAGGCAAGCTATATCCTCCCCCCAAGTCATATCCTCCCCCCAAGTCAGGGCTTCAAGGGTACCCGTGAATGAAGATGTGCTTACTGTTTCCTTCCTGTTCATCCAGAACACTTTTAGGTAACCTATTTGTGCAAGAGATGTGTTCCCTCCTGCCCCTTTTTTCATTTTCTTGTTTGGTCTAGTGTCTTGCTGAATTGCTGAACGGATTTGGCAATCATTTGGGGAAAGAGGACAGTGCTGAATCTCAAAGACACTTACAGGGAGTCAGCAGGTCTCCACTCGGGTCTTCTAAAGGGTCTTGAGCAAGTTGCATAACCCTTTCTGTGTGTCAAAGTCATAGTCCTCAAAATGGGAAAACCATGATTTATTTAATAGAGTTTTTGCAGTTTAAGCCAGGACTTTCAGAAGAGGTCTTTGTTGTGATTTGATTCCCCTTAAAACTGAATGGGAGTTCAGTGTTTTGATTTTCTCATTTCAGCAATATTCAAATCAGCCATCTTACATGAAAAAGTTTAATTTTAATTTTTTTCTTGGTTTTTTGGGTTATTAGTGATCTGATTTCACCACCCTTTCAAATGGAGTAGCAAATAGGTTACGGGAAAACTAAAGTTTCAGTTATAAAGACATCTGTATCTACCATCTGTAAGGGCCTGATGACTCCCAACACTCCTATGGTAAATGGATTATCATTATTGTACTTCTCCCACAATCCTCAGGGATACTCTGAAATAAAAGAGATTTTTAAAGGGCATTGTCAGACACCCCAGTAAAAAAAGGTGGGCATTTATTTAAGACAAAGTGAAACATTTGGAGGTGCCATGTGCGGAAACAACCACTTCAGAAATGCCTCTTTACTGAATAAATGTTACTGCACAGTAACAGTTGCCAGCTTGTAGAGATGGAACACTTTGGAAGTAGAGGTGCAATTCAGAATAAAATCGTATGTACAGTAACAAATTAGAGGCAGAAAGAGAGAATATTTCAAGTTCTCCATCATGCTCCTTAGCTACAAATAATCCTGTGAAATATTTGTTCCAAAGGTCAAATAAAAAAAGACTTCAAAGCAAAAAAGGGTAATACTGAAACTGTCTCTAGAAGGTTTATTCTGAAAATATTTGAGGAGGTGAGAAACCTTTCTCATGCAATAGTCTTACAGGTTTTAACTGTAGGTAGTGAGGAGTTCTGCAGACACTGGGGAATGAGGATCACTTACGTCATCAGGCTGAAAATGAGGGGCGTGGTGTTGGAAAAGTTGTTCGAAGAAAGTGCTGATAAGTGAGGGGAACATTAAGCCAAATTCCGTGTTCACTTACCTTCCCTAGGATCAGAGGATGCAACAGTTCTAAACTCAAAGATTTAGATTGGACATTAAGATGAGATTCTTTTGGGCTGGTGAGGCACTGGAACAGGATGCCCAGAGAACCTGTAGGTGCCCCATCTCTGGAAGTGTTCAAGGCTAGGTTGGATGGGGCTTTGAGCAGCCTGGTTCAGTTGAAGGCATCCCTGCCCATGGCTGAGCGGTTGGACTAGATAGTCTTTGAAGATCCCTTCCAGTCTAAACCATTCTTTAATTAAATGCAGCAAAATAAAGGACTTGCACATGAATATCTGCTCAGAGGGAAAGCTGGGAGTCTTGGAAAGGGTGAGATTAAGGCATAAATTAACCTCTGTATCCACCAGCCAAACTTTGTTTATACTGTTGAAGTTGCTTGGTGTTCTCTGAAACTATTTAGATCAACATGAGATTTCTCTTGTAAGTCTGAAGCCATTTGGATATTAGGCATCCAGTCCCACCTAAACTCGTAGTCCTGCACACTATCCTGGGCAAAAAGATGGGCATCTCCAGAGAGCTGCTGGTCCTATCCATTTTCTGCTAAGAAGAATCACCCACCAAAGGTGTCCTCCCCCATCTTGCCATCTGCTGTGGATACATCTAAGCAAGAAGGGCAGATGAGCTCCCTCACATCTGGAGAGCTTGAATAAGGTGGAATGAAAACCCTGTGTCACCAGGGGAGTAGATGTGGATGTGCATAAAGATGGTCTTAACAGGGGACAGTGTTTTACCTTTATACTGATGATTAGAAATTTGAATCATACTAACAGACCCATGCCCTGTTTGTTGTAAATATCAAACTTTGTTACCAGTTTTAACCTAAATGTTAGCAAGTTTTGGGCCTAATTAGTGCTGTTCTATTGCTTTAGACAGGCTGGGATGTGCCATCTCTGAAGCAGCTCTTCTCAAGTAGCTGCAAGTATCACTAAGATGCTTTTTAGTACCAAATCCTATGCTCCATTATAGGCCCAATTTTGTCTAATCTCCTGTAATTTTGTTAGTGCACCTGCTGTTTTTCTAGCAATTGTCATGCTTCATTTTTCACTGGAGAGACTACTTTTTCTATCAAGTGTGATTGAAACTAGCAAACCGAGCAGCGAGTCCAGACCCCGGCCACCCCCAGCCTGCATCAGCAGGGTGCCAAGGGAGCCCCCCAATGTCAACCTCGTGCTACTGGTGGATGGAGCCTTTCTGCCCATGTACCTCTGCCACCATTCGCACTGAAGAAACACAGGCTTTCAAAAGCTGTGAGCTTGTCTGACTCCTACCAGGCCTGTAGAAGGGCTTTGGCCTATAACAGTTCAGGTATACAAGTACTCAAATGCTGGGACTCAGCAGTCTTAGAGTCTGTTCCTTTTCCCAGCTCTGACAGTCAGCCTGTGTGCTCTCGGACATCTCCTGAAATGCACCCAGCAGTAATTTTCCACCTGCATCTACAAATCCCAGGCGATGCGGGAGGCATTACGCATAGGTTCCGTGAAAGATAAAAACAATCTTATTCTCACTAGGCTTAAAGTGCTGGATCTGTACTTCAGAAGAAAAATGCTTGCACATAAAAAATAAGAGAAATCACAAAAACCTCTGCTATCACTTATACAAAGTAAAATGGTAAATTTCCTGCTGTCTTGTGTTTGGGACTGCTACTGCTTCCAGTTTTGGGACTGATCACCGCAAAGACTATGAGACAGTCTCATTTGATCCTATCCAGCTCAGCTATTTTGATTCATCTCAGCTAAGATGCTGCTCCAGCACCCTTTTGGGCAATTTTAGAACATTGCAAATATAACAAGTGGATAGAATCTAATTTAGTGTATACTACTGGAAAAAAACCCCCCTGTACTCAATCATTCTGTTATCACACCTACTGCTGTCATGCCATTGTTTGTTTCCAGATAGGGCAGTGTTGAACAAAAACAGGTTTGGGTGTTTCTTCGGGGTGAGAAGCTGTATGTTTATTCTATAAATACAACCTAAGTTGACTTGCACAGGAGGGCTGTGTGGCATGTGTCAAATAGAGAGATCTTTACTCAGCAGGTAAGGGTGATGAGTTAAACCTCTTTCCTCCAGAGAGTACTTAATTGCTTTCTCTTGCGGGGGAAAAAAAAGCCAAACAAACAAGTAAACAGAAAATGGAAGTGTTCCAAATATCTGTAAAAGTTTTGTTTTCACACTGTGCTTCAATCTCATTACAATTTTTGAGGAGTAATAGTGGTAGTCAGACATTCCTTGGATGGGAAGTGATTAGGGTGCGAATTGCTGTAGAAAAGCACTATTTCCAGTAATAACACAGCAGGTGTTTTGAAAGAAAGCTGCTTTAACCTTTCAGATTGCAGAAGCATCCCAGTAATTCTAAGAATCACAATCAACAAATGCCTAATTTCACTACTGCTTTCCTAATTAAGAGGGGGAAATGGTGTAAGGAAGCTGAATTTTGAAAGACATTCTCCTACAAATTAGCAGTTTCCTATTTCTGATCTATCACTAGGAATAAAGCAATTCACATGTAGTTTCAAGACCTCCATGCTGGATCATAGCATGTTGCCAGCATTGATGGGCATGTCAGGTACAAAAACCTATGTTTTGATCAAAGCCAAAAAAATACAAAGGCAGTGCATCATGGAAAACAGATTACAGTTAGAGATGAAAAGATAATTGTTGTCTGATAATTATGTTGTCTTCAAGACATGGGATGCAACTTCTTAAAAAGATTTCTGCATCATTTGCTATGTGATGCGGAAAATTTTTTCTTAAAGATTTCATCTGAATGCAAATCCTTTTGAAATCATCCTGATGAAACAGTGAAAAACTTGCACATTGTTTTCTGTCTGAACTTTGTTTAGATTTGGGTCTTAACCAGTGAATCTTGTTCTTTCCTTGCTTCATCACCTCCCTCAGAAAGCCTTGTGCTGAGAAGCTCTTAACAAATTTTGATCAGGTCATTTCTTGTCTTTTCCTAATTAATTAAATTGACCCATGGTATAGAAATTCGGTATTATCCCCATTATTCACAAAGTCAGGGTGTAGTTAGATTTTCCTCCTACATAGGTGCTTATTATCTATTCAGATTACAAAGCAAATTTCTTCATTTAATTCTTAATCTATTCTGACAACCCCAATTATGAATAGTATCAAAAGAATCTAGAGGCTTGTCCTGCTTGGACTAAAGAGCACAAGTTGCAGTATTTCTAATGGATGCAGGATTAGTTTCCTCTTTTTACATGGTAAAATTGTAAGCATCAGAAGTAATGCAAACAGTTAAAGTAAATTATTCTATTTGTCATATTTTAAGACCATAGATTATACATTACTTTCCACAGTATTCTGTTTTTCACTACTGTATTTTGCCTAGTAGCCAATCATCTATTAATGCAGGGGGAAATTCGCAGTGTCAGACACTGTGCAAGTTATTCTGAGCACATTCCCACTCATCCTAGCATAGGAGCGTAGGGATTAGTTCAGAGACTTTTGCTTGACAGAAATCTGAATGCAGCAGAGATCTGCTCCAAAGCACACAGAAATCACTGTGGAAAACCTCAGTGACTTCAGTGAGTTTGGGATAAAGCACTGGAATTTCCTGAAAGGAAAATAAATGGCAAATATTTCTAATTGTAAATAATTTTAAAGCAGACTACTTTGTTCTCCAAAATCACTTTTAAGGAGCTGCTAGAGACCAAGAATGTGTATAATTTGATTAGTTTGATGTCTAGTTTTTTTCCTGCTTACTCTTTTTAGTTGATGGGAAGAAAAAATTCTCTTACAAGCTTACCCCTGATTGATCACAGATAAATTAAAGAGCTTTGATGTGGCCAGCAAAGCATACTTACTGATCTAATAACAAATACAAGTGTTTTTTGAAAAAAAAGCTCTTGGGCGTATACTGAAATTACATGTTTGTTTTTCTCCCCTCTTTTGAATAATAAAAAAATTATACCTTTTTTTTTTTAGGAATGTTTCCTCAAGCTGATTGTTCTGCTTCAGCTATGCACACACTCTATAGCAGAAAGGATAAACAAGTACAGCTTTGTACTTAGTCCAGAACAAAAAACCTACATTCAAAACTGTTCTCATAAAAGCCACTAAGAACTTAACCTGTCTTAGGTTGCTCTTGCTTGGCTTTTCTCATATGTAAGGCTTACTGATACCAGGCCTATTTGGTCTTATAGTTCCCAGTTTTAGTGGAGAATATATAGAGATTAGTAAATTCTCTTGTTTGTCCTAAAATTCAAGGGTAAGTGATCAAATTTACATTTCTTAGGTTTTTGTTAGGCTTTCTTCTTTAGAGGGAGGAGCGGTGAATTGCAGCAATGCCTGATGATAAGCTCCTAGGTGCTCTTTTAGCTGAGCATTTTAAAATTGCTGGTGCTCAGCATACCAGAAAATGCGGTACTGGAGAGACAGGTGTCAATGCCTTACTGAGCTCAGTGGGGACAGAAACTTGCCCAGGGCTGCCTAGAGTTCACTGTAGTGTCAGGGTCTTCATTTTCAGAAGCTGTGTTACTGTGTGACTGAGGTGGAACTGGCTCATGACACCCTGTCCCCGCTACCTGTCAAATAACCTCCTTCGTGAGAGCACCACACTCTGCCTTGAAGTGCCTGTGCTGCTTGTGCAGAACACTGCTGTGAGAAGGGTGCCCTCCTGTACCTTCCTCCAGCGCTCAGAAATCCCATTCTTTACAGCTTGAGTTTTTTCATGGACACTTTTATACTTACTTGATCTTGTCCAGGGATTTACCCCCTCGTGGTAAAACACCTACTGTCTTCCTCTCAGATTTGCTCTGATGGGAGTAATCGAGCGACTCACTTGGCTTTGTTTTGTTTCCCAAGAAAACGAAACATAGTTAGTGAAAAAGAAATGTTTCCTTGCTTTCCTTTTACATCATTTTAAAAGCTCAAAATGAAACCAGAAGCTTTCTGATGAGCACAGAATGATCGCTAAAAAATTTGAAGTTGTTCTTCATTCTGGATGAAGGCCAGGTTCATTCAAAGCAAGGTTGGATGGGGCCCTAAGCAACCCGATGTAGTGAATGGCATCCCTGCCCATGGCAAGGGGCTTAGAACTAGATGACCTTTAAGGTCCCTTCCAACTCAAATCATTCTATGATTCTCTGAGGAACTAAAATCATTAAGGAACACAAATTTGAAACAAAAAAACCAGAAAAGTATCCAACCTCTGAAAATGACAATTTGTCTCCCATCAGGCATCTTTAAGATTCCCAGTGTAATGTGAAATAGCTTTCCCTTCAATTTTTTGTTCTTAGGTAATCACTGTTGATCTTCTCTAAAAGTTGCATGCCTGTCCTCTGGACTCTTTAACCCTAATTTTTGCTGACCTCCTTTCTCCCCTATCCCCTGGGCCCTGTGTATATACGGCAGGGCTTGTACCCTCTAAATATTGCTTCTCTCTGTCTTTGACACAACAGCTTTCTGGAGCGCTAGGCTTTGCAAGGATAAGGCCTCTCTAATATTCAATTTGTAGTAAATTATCAGCTGTTTTTGAAAATGCAAACTCCTGCCTTCCAGTTTTTAAGTTCCATTTGGAGAATTTTGGGTTTAATTTGATCCAGTTGTCATTTTTGTAGGGGAAATAGCTTATCTGTGTGCTGAATGAACAGTGGCTGGTTTTATTGAAAACTAGAAGCCCAAGTGGGTTGTTTTGTTATTTTGGTGTTCCTTTTTTTTTAATCCCCTGAAGCTATCTAGTTGATTTCTGTTGTGGCTGACTCCAGAACTCCTAATGAAAACCAGAACAGAGCAAAGTTTTTGGGAGACACNAATATTTTAGTTTAAGAAATGAACCACACAACCCAGAATATATTGGCAGGGACAGTCTCCCAGAATGGAACTACTCATTAAACTCATTTATCCTCCTAACAGAGCATTCTGAGTGTGTTGCAGTGCATTAGGGACAAAGCTGGATCACTGAAAGGTCACAGCTCTCAAAGCCAGTAGCTATAGTGGAAGTCATTCTGGTCAGGGTTGGGTTTGTACTAACAGTTTCAGAGATGCTTGTGCATGACAGACATCTTCACTCAGCATTTCTATTCAGCACCTCATTTTTAAGCTACATGCCAAGTAAACCTCCAGAAAAATAAGTCTTGGAGAACATGGAGGGGTCAGGGAAGTTGTTTTTGTTTTCCTCATGTCATACTCAGTTAGGGTAAAATACTGGATGAGGCAGTGTATCATAAACAGGTAGAGTTTCTTATTTGAGGCTGATTGTTTGGTTTTGTTTTTAGGGTTTTTTTTTAATCCTGTGCAGACTAGTAACAATAAGGAGCATTCCATATTTGCTGGTAGTAATTGAGGTGTTGGATAGTTTGTGGTCCTAGCTTAGTGGGCAGTGGACAGGCCACCACAATTACTGGAAACTGTGATGCTTTCTCAGCCAAAAGGGCTTGCACAGGCTCGAAGAAAGAATTGCTTTCCTCCAGCAGAAACACCCTCTGTGACATAAAGCAAAGGACAGCAGTGTGGTTACACATCCTGTTCTAGTTGCAGCTGAGCGCTGCAGATCTGGTTGCCCCCAGGACCCCCTTCCACTCCCTCAGCTACTCAATTTAACTGCTTTTAAGGTCTCTTCCTAGCATAGTTCAGTCAAAATGATTCAGATGAACTCCAGCACTTCTAAAAGTGGGATTTTTTTTTTCCTAACTGACCTGACCTAAGAAGCAGCAGTTGTTCCAGCAATTGGAGTGATGATCAGTCATGTCTTACAGGAAGGCAGTGGTGAGCTGTCTGCGGTGAGCTGCAGAGGGTAACCATTCAACTTGGCCCAGCTGTACTCAGAGCAGGCAGAGCCCTATCTTCCTAAAGCAGCACAAGGCAAACAAGAAGTTCTACTGCCTCTATTGTGCTGGTGCTCGGGATGAACCATGGGGTTATCCAGCCTTTCCCTTTCTCAAGTGTGAATAAAGTAAGTTTCTATCAGCACTGTG
>WEIT01001620.1:12660-22859 GCA_013389985.1 Dryoscopus gambensis | reverse complement strand
TATGGTAATACAATGATTCTTATAGGCTGTATGTAAATGCTATAGGATTTGTATCTTGTACTAGATTGGTTAGTGGAAATTAGAATATTCAGCACAGAAGAATATTTATTGTATTGTAACAAGAACTTCGCTCTCTTACTCTCTTGCTCTTACGCTCTTGCTCTCACTTGCACTCTCTTGCCCTTACTCTCACACTCCTGCACTCTCACACTCTCTCTTTCTGGGCCTGCTCCGAGCTGGGCTGGCAGCCCCAAGCAGGGCCCTGCACCCACGCCCTGTGCAATGAACCGCACGCTCCCAGACCTGACTCCAGAGATCTCTCATCTCCATCCATCTCGACTGTCCAACCCCATCTAGCTCCTACAGCCCACCAGCTCCTGCCATGAGCCACAGGTCCGGACAGGAAGCTGAGTCCTCCCAGGATGGGACTGAGCAGCGGCACTGCCCAGGAGGGCTGTGAGCGTGGACAGGCTCTCTGAGGCTGCCCAGCACTTGCTGCCATGTGTTCCTTCCCACCTGTTTGTGTTTTGTAAATACTAAGAAATAATATTTAGTTGTTTAAATGAAACAGACTCCTGATTTGAGACTAATCACTGGTCGTGGGTGGCTGGAGCCTCCGGAGCTGGTGCTGAGTGTTTGCTGTTCCCCAGCATTGGCATGTGCCTTCCCTTAACTGAAATGACACAATCCCAGAAGTTTCCCCTGAACTGTGTCTGCTGTTTGCTGCTTCCCTCTTCTAGTGCCTGCTGTCCTGAGGGTACCCTAACCTCTGGCTAAATGTGGGGTGCTGGAGCCAGCCCCCCATGGTCAGAAGCTGGGGCAGGCAGGTGCTGGAGTTGCCAGGGTTCCACAGATGGGTGCAGGATGCTGCAGGTGGGTCCTGCTCACCTCCCTGGTGGTCCCACGGCTTCCCCAGCACCAGGCAGAGGACCAGCCTCACCGGGAAAGCTGCAGACCAGCCCGTTCCCTGTCAGAACTAATCAGCATCAGACGAGCTAATGGGGAACACAAAACCTATTTAAAAGCTACATTTACCACTTGGCTGATTCCATTACGTCGTGTAATAACCAGGTGTCACATTCCTCTCCAAATGCCGATTTTAATGCTCTCCTGGCCTGCTGGGCTCAGCCGTGTGACAGGGTCCTCCCACTGTCCTTCTTCTGCCCCGCAGGATCCAGCAGTGGCCAGGAGGAGAGAGGATCTGGGGGGTGGCAATGAGCTGCACGGGTCACAGTGGGAAATGGGGTGCTTGGACAGGTGCTCCAGAGATGGGGATGGAGTTGCAGTCGCTGTGCTGGATGTGATGCTGCCAGACCTGAGTCCCCACAGTCCCAGGGACGCGGAGCCGATGGGGGATGTTCTGAAGTCTCTCAGGTTTCCAAGGCTTTCCCTGAACCTGGTCCATGTGCCAACGGCCTCAGGTCCCCATGGCAAAGGCTTTCCAGCTGCTGGCTCTTGGAAGGGAGCAGCCCCTCAGTGATTTCTGAGATTTGAGGGCTGAGCACATTTGGTTTTAACGTCTCCGTGTAGCCTCTGTTATCACTGATTCATGCATGATTTCTCTGGGAGCAGGAATCAGTTTGAGCTATCTGCATTTGTTGTTTTTAACGGGACACCTTCCCTCCACTGTGATAGTCAAACTGTGGCTTTCTGCCCGCTCTGTCAACCCAGCAGGGACAGGGACATGACAGCTGAGGCCACCCAGAGGGCTGCGTGGGGTTGGCTTGGCGTGTCCCCACGCAGTGCTGCCCTTCCCATCAGAGCTGTAGCACACTGGGTGTCTCGAATCACCTGGAACAATGAATTCCTACTTTGCAGTAACAGGAATTAGAAATAGAGCAGATAGGAATAGGAATAGAGGAATTAGGAATAGAGCAGATATTTTTGCAAGGATTCAGGTGCTTAGTGAAAAGTAAATATCATCGGTGCTGCTCACCTGGCTTCCCACTGGGGCTGTGTCAGGAGCAGCTTCACACAAGCCCCAAAAAACAACATAGATGCCGAACAAGTTCCTCTGTGGGATTGGAATAGGCCTTGTAATGCTAAAGTGAGATTTTTAAATCCCAGACAGTGCTTCCAGTGTGCTGGATTTCTCCCAAGGTGAGAACAATATTTTTTCAGCAAACCAAATGCTGTGCACACAACTCCTTGAGCTTCATCTCTTCCCTGTACTTAGGAAGCTGGAATTCCTTTCCTAGCTTTTGCTTTTCTTCTGTTTTCCTTTCCCTTTGGGCCCTGAAATCTCACAGATCTCTACTTGTATCAATAAGTGTATCCAGAATTAGAAGAAAACCTTATCTTCAGGCCTTGCTGATACTTTCTGTTCTTGGTACACAAGTGCCAGAAAAAAAGCCCGTGAGTTTGCAGCTTGCACTCAAGCTGTCTTAGAGGGATCTGAAGTTCCTGGGGGTTCTGAAGTTCCTTTCTAGGTGTCTTGAGTCAAGCATCAAAGATTAGTTGTCATTTTTACTCTCTTGTTTGTGTTCATGCTCTGGTATGTGTTACCCGTGGTGGTTTTTATCTGTAGCTACAGTTTTACAGAACAAGATTAAGGATGTAATTGCTTTCTTTGATTCTTAACAAGATCAAACAGAATGACAGAAATACCAGTAAAGGGTTTGGTAAACTGCTCAGCCATGGGAGCAGACGTGTACCTGCCTCTCACAGCTGAAGGGCTCTGGGACCTCGGGGGATGCTCTGTTGGAAAGGAGAGGCTGCAGCCCCAGGAGCTGCTGCTCATACACAAATTTGGTCAGAGAAGGGTTTCTTTCCCAAGTGCTTTTGATGGGTTAGAGGCTGCACGTGCACAGAAAAGTTGGGACAACCAATGGAGGGAGATGACCTCCAGGGGTGGCCTGGAGACAGCCACCTGTCCTTTGGGGGCCCCCAGGCTGGGACTGGTGAGCTGTGATGGACACTGGCACCAGCCGTGGTCCCACCATCCAGCCGTGCTCTGTCCAGTGCTCGGGGTGCCTGCAGGCTCAGGGCAGCCCCTCAGGTTGGTGGGATGAGTCTGAGGGAGCAAGAGCCGCACGCTCCTCTCTGTCCTCTCCTTGGTCATGTCCTCACTCAGCGTGTCTGTGTGTGGGGCTGAGGACGTGACAGCTCTGTGCGTGCTCAGCAGAACCATGGGGATAGCAGAGTGATGGTGTTAGAGCACAGCATAACTCACCCGATGTGGCCAGGGTTGGTTTCGGATCCCACACTGCACAATGACTCAAGGGCCACGTGCACAGAGCCCTCATGCTGCCCTCGATGTAGCCTCATGTTCTGTGTGACCCTCTGGTTCTGCCGTTGAGAACATCGGTGATTAAATACAGGGACCCCTCCATTAGACTGTGAGGCAGGAAGAGTTTGAGGAGAATTCAACTCATGTGCAGACAGAGAAGCCTGGACCTGGCAGCAGAGCTCTGGAAGTATGTCCATGCCATAGCCATGTCCAGAGTATGGGATTGCTGGACATGGATCCTCTGCAGAGGGACAGGAGGTAGGAGGGTCGAGGGTACTAGCGAGGACAAAAGATGAAGTTTAGCATTTGGGGTTTTAGAAGAAATCTCTTCGGGTCCTCTTAAGGTTGCTTTGCGGTATGTGCTGTTGTGAACTCAGCGTGAAGGTGCTGACAAGCAGTATTAAAATTCTGGAGGAATGCAACCAAAGTATCATATTTGGTACACCCTAAACACAGATATTCAAGTAAACAGAAGAGGAGGAGTATGACGAATGGATGTAGAAGGAAGCATTCTGGGTGCAGGTGCAGAAATAAAGAGAAGGGAAGTCACAGGATTTTGTTTTCGTCTTTGAATTATCCTTTGCTCCTCTGAGATATGGGAGTGATAAGTCTTTGAGAAAGAAAAACCTTCCTCTTAGTGACCTTATGGATTTAAGATCTATTTCTAAACCAAATTTTCATAAAAAACCTGCCACACACAATCTCCAGATTAAACCTTATTTTATTTTCAGACAGACATGACCTTTCCTAGCTTTGGATATTAAATATCACAAAACCTGCTGCAATTTAAGCTGAGGATTTCACATTCAAATAAATGTAACTTAAAAGCAAAAGTAACTTCTCTGCAGAACACAAGGGACCACAGGACCAGGAGGGGGGAAGCACTTCCCCATCTCCTGAGGAGGCCCTCACAGTCCAATCCCTGTAGTCCATGCCCTTTCCAGCCCCTGGGGCAATCACCTTGGTGCTTTAGCTGGAAAGAAGCAGTTTGTTCTGCTGTCAGTCCCTATGTGCACTGTTGGGAAGGGGAGGAGGCATTCACGGAATCCTTCTGTCTTGGTTTAGAAGGCAGGTGACTGCCAGGGGAAACCAGAGCCTGCCTTGGAATAGAGAATGTAAACCCCCCACCTCCGAATTGCTATAATTTTGAAATTATGGGGCTTTCAGGCAGAGATATGGGAATAGGAATACCAGTTCTTTACTAAGAATATTACAAACTACAAAGGTAGTGGTACAGAGAAAAGAACAACAACAAACAAATAATCCCAGAAACTCTGACAGAGTCAGAATATGACCTGACCCCCTGTTGGTCAGGGTGTGGGGAGCAGTCCAAAATAAGTCCTGCTGGAGTGGCAGATGTGGCTCCGTTGGAGCAGAGGTGATCCTGTAGAAGGGTCCGGTGGTGACAGGATGGGTCCAGTCTTCCTCGGGGAATCCAGTGGAAAAACCAGCTGCTCTGATATTCTGAGCTGCAGGTTTTATGCAGGTAGAGAGGCTTTGGCTCCTCCCACTGAGGGGAGCATCTCCCAGTGGGATGATGTGATGTTATCGGTCACAAGGAGAGCCTTAAATGGCTCATTCCCGGGTGATATCCCCTTGGAGGAGGGTGGGTGGAGGACGAGATAAGGAAGCACTGCCCCATCTGGTTTTAACGACTGACCCATTAACAGGAGGCACCTGCCCTCTTTCCCCCCCCGGAGTTACAAGAGATAAAAATATCTTCCAACCGGTTTCAACAGATGAAAATAGAATTACACATTTTTGGTTACATATTGCACCCCAAGACACCTTCCTAGTGGATGGTCACTGCATCTGGGATGACCAGTGCCACCAAAGTGGCATCAGGCCGGAGCCTGGATTGACAGGCAGCCACTGGGGATGGGCTTTGCAAAGAGGGAAGAGAAAACACCACGCGGTGTGAGAACGCTGGGTTTGCTGTGCTCATCCTCACCAAAAGACACATCGTTATAGGAGGAACATGCGCCAACTTCAGCAGATTCCGTCTCTCCCTGGAGAACGCTGGAGAATGCGTTCTCAGTTGTAAACCAAAGTTTGGCTAATTTGCAAGAACTTTAAACTTCAGCAGGGTTTTTCCGTCCTTCCCTCTCAGCTGGAAACGCTGTTCAGGTAACAAATGTTTTGCGGCAACAAATCAGTGTTGTTCTCTGTAACAGAATTAACTTGACTTTCTTAGCCCTGGCTCTGCTCTTTGGTCACTGTCAGTGTCTGAGCTCTCATGGGTGAAAGGAGGGATCTGAGCTCGTTAGCATGTGAGTCATCATCAGAAGAAAGGCAAAGCCTCCAGAGGAAAGGGCAGTTTGGATGGACATGAATGTTAAACAAAGGAAATAGTGCTGGCCAAGGCTGGGATGAAGTAAATAATCTTGGTTTGGACTGGGAGGGTAATTTTGGAAGCCTTCCCTTTGCTTTGCTCTGTTGCTTGGGGTTTTTTTGGTCTTGCACTTGAAACTTCATGAGCGTTAAATGGTTCCTCTGATTTCCAGTATTGCTGCTTCAATAGCTGGATCCTAAATGTCTCTCCAGAGAGGAGCTGTTGCACTTGTGCTATAGGTGCAGAGTTACAACATCATCAGGAAAAGGAGGTGGGGAGAAATCACTGCTGTGGACAGATCCAGGGGCAGAGGGCTCACGGCAGGGAACGCACCGCGTGTGTGGTGCTGCCATGGGTTTCTGCTGTGGGGTAAAGGCAGCTCAAAGCAAGGGCTGTGCAGGGCCGAGGCCAAGGGAAGGGACTGGCCGAAGGGTGCTAAAGGTGGGGGGCTGGGGTACTGCTCCAGTTGCGGGGAGCAGCAGGAGGGAGGGAGATGAAACGTTGAAAAGGGGATGTGGAGCATCAAATGGAATATTTCCACACAGGTGGATCCATGCTGTGCTGTGTGCCAGTGGAGAGCAGCAGTCAGGCAGGCTCGGGTGGGGTGTGTTGGGGGATGAAGGTGGGAGGGAGGAGGGCTCTTGGTGCACCCACACCCCTGCAAGCTCCTGGAACTAGAGCGGAGCCTGGAGGGACTGGACTCCCTGGCTTCTTTGGACCATCCTCCCATTTATCCAGCCCTGAAACGGAGCCTCTGTCTGGGATTTGACACAATACCGCTCGTCCCTGCCCCATCCCACCCATGAAGCCAGTCTTCTTCCTGACACACCTCCCCGCTTCCAAGCCTGTGAATCTCACTTACTTGGGTAATTCCAGCAGAAACAGTGATGTTCGAAATCCACAGGCCCCACCACTGCTCCCCAAGGCCATGTTGCCAGCTCCCCTGCCCACCTCCCTACTGCCACAGCTGTGGGGGCAAGGTCTGAGCAGACCAAAACACCCTGGAAGTCCAGGAGAACCCCGAATTTCCTGACGCATCTATTCAGGCCACATACACGAGTTGCCATGGAGATGTGCTGAGCGTGAGCACGATGCTCCAGCGATGGAGTCTCACAGCCAGAGGCATCTGTTAATCTTATTTTTATCAATTTTTAAAGAGGGTACGATGGTGGTATCTTCCCCACCTCCCCCTCGTCTCTCGCTAAGCTTGGCATTTGCACTCGCTGAGAGCACGGGCTGCAGCGACTTTGAAAACGAACCTTAACGAACATGAAGTGCCAGAGTGGGGAACGTGTGCTCCGAGGGGTGGAATTTAGTAGCAGGGAGCTGCCACCTTTGACATACAGCTCCAGCTTTAATGAGGAGGAGATTGACAGCCCAGAACAGGTAAAAGGAAGATGAGCCTTTGCCTCTGCCTCGGGGGTCATGGCTAAGCTGGGGCCCATGGCCAGGTCAGGAGGAGGAAATGGAGCTTTTATTTATGAAACTTTGATTCAGTGTCCATCTGCAAGTGGGTCTTTTAATTGGATTTTCTTTCTTCTTGCCCCCTTGAAGAGGGTACCTGAAAACAGAGGCTAGACAAGATTAAGTGAATAAAAGTGGGTATTTTTTGAGAGCCTTCAATAGGAACACCTTGGGAGTCAAAAACCTTCCAAGGTGGCTACACCCAAGATGGATGCTGGGTCACGGGTTTTTCACAGTTTTATAAGTTTGGTCTATTTGCGTATCGGGGTTAATTCTCCAGTTACAATTTCAGGTAATTGTGTAATTACCCCAAGTTTGTTCCCCCTCCCCAGATGCTTAGTTTACATATTTCGGGGCCTGGGACAATAAGGTGTCCCTGAATCCAGGCCCAGAGAGGGTTTGTTATGCCTAACAGTAGCTAACAGGCCATGTGAAGTTTTAGAGTCACACACTAACCCAGCAGAGAGTCTGAAAATACAAAAGCCAAATCCTAAGGCATCACTGGGTGCCCAGCTCCAGCCATGCTGGTGCTGTGCTCTGGAGGGGATGTGTTGGTGGGTCCCAGGTGAGTGCCTGGCCCAGCTGGAGCATCCCAGGCCATGCAAAAAGGGGGACACGAGCACCCACTCAGCTCCTCCTGCTCTGACACCGCGGAGGCAAAGGGCAGGCTGGAGCCTGGCCATGGTCCCGCTGCAGTGCTGAGCTCTGGGGCACCCCAGGCAGGGTGGGACCCCCGCAGCAGGTGAGGGCTGGAGCGGCTGCTGGTCACCAGTATTTTGTGGAAGCACACAGGGATGTCCAGCCAGCGTGCCTCTGTCAGTTTAGCAAGGGTGGTGTGTCCTCAGCAGAGACTGTGAACGCACAGCCGTGTTTGAAATCCTCACACAACAGCCACTGTTATAAATAAGAGACCAGATTATCAATTTAACAATTGTCCATTCATTTTATACTTCATTGTAGTTTTTTGTTCATTACCTGAATGTTATATTTCGTCCTTTATTAACTGTTACTGCTAATTATCCTGTTGTAAAACCCCCCCTCAATTTGGAGTAAGCTACTCCTTATCAGAAAATGCTAATTTAAGGAATGTATGGCATTCCCTTACCCTTCCCCCATTGCCCAGCTACCCCCCCCAGGCCTGTGTGAAGATACCAGAGAGAAGAAAAAAACCAGAAAACCTGATATGCAAACGAAAGCCTAAAGGACACTTGGGAAAAGCAACAAACCCCTAGAAAAAACAAGCTAAAGACGAGCCAACGAACTTTTTAAGAAAATCAACCCAATTACACGATCAGTTGGAAGGAGAACATCACCTGACCAGCTTTTGGGTTTCCTTTTTGATCACTACAAGCAATAAGAGGGTTGACTGAGAACACCCCCCCTCCAATAAAGAGTTGAAATTGCCTTCCTGGCCACTCCCCTGTGAGGAGAGCAGGCCCGGCTTTATCACTGTGCGTGGCAAGGCCGAATTCCTCCTCCCCCACGTCGGAGCCGGGAGCAGCGGAGGTGTGCGCAGCCTGCCGGGCACCCAACCCAAGCTGATCACTTTTAATAAAGGCTTTTAAAGGACTCGCAGTCCTGCCCATATTTATTTCAGCCACCACAGGAGGATATAAATGCTGAGTACCAGCAGTGTTCTAGGGAAGAAATAATTATTTAATACCAAGTGAATATCTGTGCTTTCCTCATTTTCCACATGATTTTATTTAGCCAGTGCCATCAAGTCTCAACAATGGGAATGTTTCCACTTCAGCTCTGACAAAAGCCAGCCTGTCTCTCGCAGTAAATCACACTCCCTCCACTAAGGCTGTTAAAAGTCACTATAAAAATGACACAAAGAACCACACAGGGCGTGAGCCAAAAACAGCCAGGAGAGGGGGAAAATAAAACAGTTATGGCCCTTATCACCGCAAAGTACACTTCCCAAAGAGATTCCCAAGAAGAATAGCCTGGAGTGTCTTGCTGCAAGCCAGACAGTGATGATGTGGTGATGTTACTGCTCATACAGCACCCAGATTTTCAGCATCATGCTGGGGCTTGAAGACATCAGTGAGGCTCCAGCCTCGTTAAACTGTGCAACCATGTACTGAAAGGCTGGTCTCCTGGGAAAGTCCATACCCTGACCTTGAGCTGAGCAGGTTGGCTCCAAGCCCAGGATGTGAGTGGGCAGCACTGGTGGGATGGGTGCTGGTGCCATGGGAGGTGACATTACCAAACTAGAAAGTGATGCTTCGGTAATTAGCATGAGCTGAACCCTAATGAGTGTTCGTCAGAATAAAATAACCTGGAGTGAGATCACCTGCCCTTCTGGGGCTGGAGAGGTGACTCTGGGCCATGCCCACGCCTGTGCTATGCCTGCTCTGCTCCTGCCCACCCCAGACTCCCGCTGGCCCTGGCCACCTGTGGGGACACAGCTATTTCTGTGTCCTTGCATGCAGCTGTGTGCAGAAGTGTCTCTGAAAGCCAGGAGGATTCACTCTGGAACACATAACACAGAATTACGAGAGTCGTTTGCCTGAGTATTATCTAATCTTGGAGCTAAACTGAGGTCTGTGCTGATGTGGACATGTTTTCTACATGAGTAATCTACATGAACAAAGAAGATGCTCTACGTAAATGCCACCTGATTTTGCTTGGATTTAATCCCCTTTATTTATTGTGCTGTTGCACCTGTTTATTATTTTCAGGTTCTCTTCTGGCATTTTACCTCGCAGCACCTGCAGTGTTTTATCCTGCACCAGGACCTCTGGGTGAGGACAGCACAGCACCTCTGTGTCATTCTCTGCTTTGATGTGAAAGTACGAGAGGGAATACAGAGAAAATAGATGCCAAAATAACTGTACATTCTAAAAATAGTGCCACAGCTCCTCACAGCGCTGGCAGTGAGGACTCTGGGGGCAGCCTCCAGCCCTGCCCTGCCCAGTGTTTCTGCCCCGCACAGAGCAGAGCACCTACACTGCATCGGTGCCAGCACGGGCTCCCTCTCGCCGCCAGTGTGTGCCCGTGGTCCCAGGCCAGGGCTGTGCTGGCACCATCTCCCCCCCAGCCCTGCCTGGGACAGACCTCGCTTCCCCCAGCGTGGTCCCACTCTGGTCCAGCACCAGCAGCAATGGGGGATGTCCTAGGTTGTAACATGTACCCAAAAGTTTGTATTCTATTTACCATCTTCATAAG